>MVJL01002367.1:0-12215 GCA_002156465.1 Macrocentrus cingulum | reverse complement strand
CATTCGAAAATCCTAATTTTTCCTGTAAAGATACTCGGTTGTCTCGCGTGAACGTAGTTGCGCATGAACTTGGCGCGAGACTCTACCGAGTCTCTTGATTTCTATTAAAAATCTCAATTTTTTTAATTGATAAATTTTATTGATTAAATTAAATAAATTTGAAATAATTATGATATATATTTAACACCTGAGAAAAATTAATTTATTTGTCACTTCCTTCTTATGGCATATTTTTGCGTGAATCATCCACGTGACCTTGGTGATAAATCTCATCGTCACGGACACAATTCTAAGTGCCCAATCACGGTAATGCTTGTCTCTAAAGCGACTGACGTCATGTCGGATCTAATTCTCGAACAATTTTCCCCAATTGTTCATTAAAATCGTATATATAGTTGTCATTAAATTGCATTTGCACGATCATGGAGGATGTACTTTAATGTTTTAAAATTTTAAAATAATGTATTTAATGTAGAAAATAACATTGTAACAAATTGGAATTTAATTGCATCGTATTTTACGCTTATATATCACATTAGCTTGTATATAGGGTTTCAATCATGGCCATTTTGTCGTTTCTTGATGGATCATATAAATATACGATAGCACATTGACTTTTTGTGATGGTAAATAAGATCCCTGTGTGTTTTTACTGTAGACAAAACAATTTCTACTCATGGAAAAAAACGAAAAACAATTTTTTTTCTTATTAATCTTTTGATAACTCGGTAAATAATGCAAATAATGAAAAATGTTATTAGAGTTAAATGATAAAGCATTAAATTCTTTACAAACAATGTAGAGTAAAATTTTTCGATATTTCGCTTCATTTTTGAGATATTTTGAAAAATTGAAATTTGAAAAAAAAAAACGGCGATTTCTTGAAAACTCTGGGAGATATGGAAAAAAAATTGTTTAATATTTTTTACAGAATATTTAATGATAGATTATTCTATTCTAATGAAATTTTTCATTATTTTGCTTAGGTAGCAAGTTATTAAGAAAAAATGGAAAAAAAAAATCAAAGTTTAAGAAGTACTTTTTCATTAATCCTTTGATAACTCGGTAATTAATGGAAATAATGAAAAATTTCATTCGAATTAATTGATTCAGTATTAAATTTTCTACAAAAAATGTAGAATAAAATTTTTTGATATTTCGCTTTATTATCGAGATATTTTGAAAAATATCACAAAAAAAAAAAAAATTTCATTAAACAATCAAATAACAAATAAATAATCAAAATAACAAAAAATATTATTCAAACTAAATAATTAACAATTAAATTCCCTACAAAAAATACAAAATAATTTTTTTTTTTGTATCTCTCTTAGTTTTTATGAAATTTGAATTTTTTAAAAAATTCTTATTTTTTAAAATATCTCGAAAACAATGCAAAATATTACAAAAATCAATTCTACATTTTTTGTTGAAAATTTAATTCTCTATCATTTTACTTGAATAAAATTTTTCATTATTTCCATTATTTACCGAGTTATTGAAAGATTAATGAAAAAAAAAAAAATGTGTGTCCACTCTTTTGGCATTGACGCGTTTTTATCATCTTCACCGCAATCCTATCATGCTTTAGCACATTTTTTTCGCGTGACACACACGTTTAGCATGTCATACTATACGTGACAATCGTAAAAAAATTCTTACAGTCATTTTAACAATGATAAAGTTGTTTAAATTCACAGTTTTCATTCAAGTATCCAACAATGAATTAGAGAATTAAAATCTATTTAGGCCAATTATTGGGGCAAGTAAATTGACTTTACCTCTGCTGCAGCTAGTCAATACATTCTAATTAAAAATACAATGCCACTGTGTGTTGATATATACCAATGCAGTGTGCGGATTTCTCGAGACGTAGTCGCGAGCACATCAGGAAAGTAAAGAGAGGAGGAAACTTGTCGTATTTAATTAGCTTCGGTCCACTCTTTCAAGAAGAGGCCATTGTCCCTAAGTTTTTCTCTCTTCATCGCTCTGTCTTTTTTCTTTTTTATTCTTTGGAGCATTTTCATAGAGGGAATAATACAGCGGCGACACTTCAGAAATACGCCGAGTCCTTGAAATAAATTGCCCACGACTATATATTTTTTGAACAGCAAGAGATTCTTTTTTTTCTCTTGATAAAAAATTCTTTCCTCTTCTTATTTCTTCCTTATCGACGTTTTTTTTTCTTTACTCCCTAGAGAGATATTTGGGTTTCACTCTCATATATTGAATTCCACTCCTCTTTATGGTGTGGTTCTCACGTTCTGCGACTATCAAAACATAATTCTCTCCCTATTTGTCAAGATATTCGGGAAATATTTCATGTTAATGCTATTTTGGCGTATTGTTATTATTTATAATTGAAAGAAAAATAAAGTTTTTCAGTGTTTAAATAGTAACTTGATTTTTTTTTTTCGTTTTTTCACGATAACTTGTTAAATAATTGAGATAATGAAAAATATCATTGAATTTAAAAGATTCAGTATAAAATTATCTATAAAAAATGTTAAATAAATTTTTTTAATATCTTTCTTAGTTTTTGAGATATTTGAATTTTTTAAAAATTTTTATTTTTTAAAATATCTTGAAAATAAAGTAAAATTTCAAAAAATTTTATATTATATTTTTTGTAGAAAATAAAATTTACTATCTTTTCACTTTTATATTTTTTTTTGGTATTTTACTTAGTTAACGAGTTATTGGCAAAAAATGAAAATATCGATGTGTAAAATCGTTAAAAAAAAATAGTAATATATATCTTTTACATAAAAATTGTCAATTGTTTCCGGGTTTTTAATCAATATAGACGTTTTCAGAAGTATAGTGAGTAAAAATTTTAATATATTGCTATTTTTACTAATTTTTCACATAATATTAAAAAATATTTCCAAGTGAAATTTATATAAATCCGCTTTTTATTGAAAAAAATGACATTTGCACCGAAAACAGTATACGAAGGGTTGTGATAACATAGACAATTTATATATTTCTCTTAGAAATTTTTTTTTTCGGACGAAAATATATCAATTGATGAAAAAAATGTATTTATCTTAAAAACAGTCTAAAAGTTTTGTCAATAATACAATTGAAAAACATGTTGTTGTTATTATTGATATTCGAATTTATCATAAGCCCTATATTTGCTGACTCTACGGTTTATTATTTTTTATCTGCAATTGCCATGAAAATGGGGAGAAGCAGGGAGCAATCGTTGGTATTGTGTTGAGCATTTTGACATACACCTGCAAAACAGTGATTGGTCATTTATCGGCCTCAGCAAGAGTGCCTCGTCAACCGATTTATGTCCTCCCTTTTCCATTGATATTGCGCTCTATATTCCCACTCATCCAAGCAGACATTACGTGCCAATTGCATGTATATTTCAATTGACATAGTTTATCATTGAATTAAACCTCCAGCAATCTCTAAAACTGTTATCATTAATTATCAACACGTTATAAAATATCTTAAAACTATTATTATTCCAATTTTTAAGTATTAAAAAAATTTTTAAATAGAATTTTCTCAATTATAACTTTTTTTTTTTTTAGTTTTTTAAGAATATCTCCGTAAATACTTGAAATAATAAAAAATATTATTAAATATAAATGATTTGTTATTAAATTTTCTACAAAAAATGTTAAATAAATTTTTTTGTATTTTAAAAAATTTTTGAGATATTTTAATTTTTTGAAAATTTTGATTTTTTTAAATATCTCATAAATAAAGTGAGTTATCAAAAAAATTTATTCTACATTTTTTTTAGAAAATTTAATTTCAAATTTTTTTACTTTTATAAATTTTTTCGATATTTCGCTTAGTTGTTGAGTTATCCTTGGGGAAAGAAAAAATTTGTGTGAAAATAATGATATATGTACTTATTCCGGCTTTAAAAATCAATTCATCATTTGCAATGATTCCTCGGTGTATATAGCTACGACTTAAAGTTTATACCCATTTTATCCTTATACTTAGAATTCGATAATTTAGACTCTCTCGTGTGTATATATATGTATGTTATAGCTTATGACTAATCCGGATCAGCAGGAAAACCCTGTTCAAGGTGATGATGCTAAAAAAAGGAGGTGAAATTTCGATGGAAATTTATCGATTCATCGAAAAACCGAGAGAATTTACTTCTTAGAATTTTCTCCCTTATTTAATTATATACTCCCTCATCTTCAACCACATTTTTTTCTGCTTGGCAAGTTTTTTTTTTTCTCCCCTAATTAAAGCCTCAACTCGCGTAATATTTATTGATATTTTTTTTTTTAAATAAACAGTTTTAAAGTTTTATAACTTGACTCTCGGCATGTTTGAACGATCCGAGTTGAACGACCTTTTTTCTTTCTGTCACTCACACGCACCTTATAGGCACACCCAAGGTTTATTTGAGTCTGAAAAAAAAAAAATACTTTCTATTTTTTCACTTATAATTATTTTAACGTACTACTAAGCATTTAAATTAAATTAAAACACTTTTTTTCATGTTTTATGAATTTTTGAAAGAAAAATTTTTCTAAAATTGTGATTTTTTTGTCGATAACTCAGTAAATAAGCAAAATATCAAAAAATATCATAATAGTAAAATAATTTGTCATTAAATTTCCTACAAAAAATGTTTAATAAATTTTTTTTGTATCTCTATCGATTTTTGAGATATTTTAAATTTTTTAAATTTTCAATTTTTCAAAATATCTCGAAAACACTTGAAAATATCAAAAAATTTTATTCTACATTTTTTATTCAAATTAAATTTTTAAACATTTTATTTTTATCAAATTTTTTTTTATCTTGCTTAGTTACAGGAGTTATCAGTGAAAAAACCGCAGGAAAAAAAACATGAAATTTTACAAAATCTTTCATTTTTTCTTTTAAAAATTAATTGAAAAATCGTTTTTTATTGGTTTATATTTTAAATGTATATTATTGTGATGTTGAGCAACTTCCGCTTCCGTTAACACTTATTTCATGATGGTCACGTTTCACCTTTAAAGAAGACTAAGCTTCTCTGTGAGCTTCTAACGTCAATTTTTTTATGCTACTGCTGTCTTTAGGATGGTTTAAAGGTGTCTGTATATTTATGATCAATGTATGGATATCTTAAGCATACAATACTATCTTCCCTCAATCCTCACTCATTCTTGTCACGCTTAGTGTATCGTACCGTGTGCCAAAGTCACGGCTTACATTATTCACAACTTTTTTTTTTCGCAGACATAATATGTTCTTCACGTACCTTGGGGTTTCTGCCCGGATTATTTTCAACAAGTGCCATTATTTAAAGCTTTTTCAGGTTAATTATTGTTAAAAATAGGACATTTAACTTGTTAAAAAAATTTTTTTCCCATTTTTTATGCGTCGTTTCAAGTTTAATACATTCAACCGACTCGAAAAAAGCTGTTGAACAAAAAAAAAAAACAATTGATCGATCCTCAATTAAGTTAAAAATAGGTGCAAATATCCCTCCTCAATGTAAATTACCAAAATGCCTCAAAAATTTCTAAACGCAACCTCCGCCTATTTTGAAAAAAATTTTTCGTAAGGCTATATCTCGCGAATCGGTGATTTTTCAGAAAAAACTGTAGAGATGTTTTTTATAGACAATTAAATTTCCTATCTTTTTTAAATAAACAATTTTTTTCTCAAACTTACCGTTTTTTAGTTATTCCAATTTTTATAAATATTACTTCTGGTTTTTTTTTTTATTTACAGTGCTTAATTTTTATTGTACGATGTTTAGGCCTATTTTTAACTTATTTATTATTAAATTCCTTACAATTTCATTAATTATACTTTTTTTTATCGATTATAGTACTAAAGTTATTGCGCGTTTAATTTTCACTTTCGCGCCCTGTTCTAACCCACAAACATTATAAGTCTATTACAAATAAAATCTCTTTTATAACAATATTTATAATAATTCAACTGCTCTACGTTAGAAAAAAATATTTATGGACTTCCAACTAATTTTCAATGATTGAATATTGTTTATTTATGCAATTTTTTGTTTTTTTATACGAGAAAAAAAAGTGATTATTAACAGAAACTGGTTCGCGAGATATATAGCCTTTCAAAAAAATTTTTTTTTAAAATACCGAGGGTTGCGTTCAGAAATTTTTGGGGCATTTTTGAAATTCACCAGTTGGTTTTGTCGACTTCTGACAGATTGTTTTATAGTTTATAATGCTGGCAAAGGTGACATATTGACGAGTTCCAAAGGAAAATGTATATGACATCCCTTTCTTTCTTATACTCACCACTCCACACCCCTCAAGTTATTTTTATCGAGGTGAAATAGAGTCTATAGTTCCATGGACTTTATTGCACATTGCCCACCGCAGCAGCCACTCCATATACTACCCCTTTTTCTAGTCAATCGATATCTTCTGACCTACAAGCAACATATTATGTATTACACTTTTTTTTTTTTGTGACAAAAAAAGATCCAAGGTTTGACGGAAATAAAAAAAATTTTTTTTTCACTCAAACTCTTGGGGGTATTAATAAAAAAAATTGATTTTTAAAGTCAATTTAAATAGAGAAAAATTGTGATATTTAAAAAATACATCATATACAATTTTCGTAGTTGATTATAAATTGAAGAAAAAAATTTTTCTCATAAAAATAGATTTATAGTGCGGGATAAAAAAAAAATGTAATTTTTATAAATTCAATTTAAGGACTTTATTTATAGATCAACTTTCAAAAATATGGCAATTGTTTTAAAGTGGGATCCATATCATATTTTTGGTCAGAAAAATTTTTCAATAATTTTTTAGCCTTAAAAAATTTTTAAAATGATAAATTTTATGTTTTTCGACAAAATTTTTTTAGATTGTCTTCTGACTCTATTTAAAAAATATATATTTATATTTTTTTTATAAACAAAATTATGAAAAACTTTTGAAAATGTCAATTTTTCGATTTACTATGATCAAAAATACGGTGAACGTTACTTATAAACAATTTTATAGATATTTTCTTAAAAATACTTAAAATATCTTTGCAAATATTAGTTTATAGTTGAAAAAAAATTTTTTTTTTTTTAACAAAAACACATGAAAAAAAGATCGAGAAAACAAAAATATGAAAAAAAAAATTTATTTCAATTCAAATTATATATAATTTTTTATAATTATTAGAATTTTTTATTGAATTTTTTTTAATATTAAAAATTGTAATTTATTATAGATAAAAAAATTTAATTTTTTTAAATGTATTGTAGAAAAAAAAATTTTTTTTTTTCAATTTTTTATAAATTTTTATGAATTAAGAGAGCATTAACAAAATGAAAAATTTCTTATTTAAAAAAAATTCAAAGGTTTTTTTGAGATTTTTTTTCATTTCTCATATTTTTTTATAGAATTAATCAATAATAAATTCGATTTTCTCATAGTTTCTCAGAGTTTTTCACAATTTTTCATCCTAATTTTTAATGTTTCAAATTAAAAATACATAGTTATAAGTAAATTTAGCGTTTACAAATTTTATAAAAATATATCTCTCTGTGTTATCTAGTCAATATTATGATTAATAATGGCCGGATGCAGATATGTATATACCAACAGATCGATCTGAGACGCAATGATGAAAGGGCTTTCTATAGCTTTTTTTACACACACGTGTCGAGACAAATATTTGAAGTCTTTGCGCGCCACTCCTTTCATTCTCTCATCACTCGACTTATATACATATAACAAAAATGTGCATGACCTCGAGTTTATACCTTACTTTACCCTTTTTTTCGTACATTTTTTTTTTTTTTTTTCGACGATCAAAAACAATTGTAATCATTGTACGCGCCATTTCGCAGACTTTCTTTTCATTACACAATTTCTAACAAAATTGTGTTTTTTTTTTTTCCCACCTTAAACTAACTCTTATTTTCAGAATTTTTACGACCGCGTCGCAGTGTTTATTTTTTTTTTCTACAGGATAGTAAAATTTATACTCTTTTTTTTTATTGCTTTTCATACGCATGAAATTTTATACTTGGAAATTTAGAAAAAAAAAAAATATATTTGAGTGTTTTAATTTTATTTTATATGTAATTTCTGCTAGTAGATAGGTATTATACTTAAAAGGTATTTAATTTACCTGCGAAAATTGAATTCAAGTGGTTAATTAGGATTTTATTATTATTATTATTTATGCAATAAAATTTTTTTTGCTATCAGCCCTAGCGCGCCCAAGATCGAGATGAAAAATTGCGCGGTTTTCCTTTGTCTTTAATTTTCCACTCTTTCTCGACTATCATCAATCTTATTCTTTGATATAGCCACAAAAAAAAACGATAGATAGTAGATATCAATGATTGATTTTTCCTATTCTAGAAAATAATTTATCACAGTTTTTTTTTTTTTTGTAGAAAAAAATTATTTTTAAGGTTTTTTTTTTTATGAATGAATTTTTGCTTTATTTTTTTATGCTCTCTTGATGTACATAAAAATTTGTAATAGAAAATGAAATTTTTTTTATCTAAAATATATTGTTTTAAACTAGTTGATAATTTTTTCATGAGAAATTGCAATTTTTTACATAAAAACAATTATTTCTTTAATACAAAAAAAACCTTCTAGCAGAACGAGAAATAAGGATGAGTTTTATTATTTTTTTTTTTAAGTATTAAAATATCAGATTTTGAATTTGAGCGACTTTTTTTTCGAATTTTGTACTCTTGGATTTGTTTTTGTAATCAAGAGACTCGAGAGAGTCTCGCATCAAACACATTCATGCAAATGAATGGCGTGAGACAACCGAGTATCTTTACAGGAAAAATTAGGTTTTTTGAATGTTTCAAGTTTCAATTTAAAATATCTCGGTAAATACTTTTTTTTATCCAAATTTTTCTTTAGATACGTGTATAAAGTCAACGATGCTCTTTCCATTGGGCAGAAAATTATTAAATTTGGTGCAGTAGTATGGAAAATAAATCCTCAGCAACGAATGTTTCCTCGATTTTTCGTACAAATCGAATTTTTATCCCTATAGGCAAAATGTGACATTTTGCTGATTGGTTGTTGGAAATTTTCTCGTGCTGTGATTGGTTGATTGCAAAAAAAAACAGCTGCAGTAAATTTAGACATTTTTTCTCGAGTTTTGATTGGTCGATTAAAAAAATACATGAAATGCAGTGCGTGTATATGTACTGTATGCTGTTGCGTGTATTTTCGACTCGAACTGGAGGTTGTGGATAGTTTTAAAAGGAATTAGGTTGTGTTATGAGTTTTTGGGAGATGGAATAAATTTATGACTGCTGAGGAGAAAGAGTTCGTCAAGATCGTTTTCTCTCGGGACGAATGTCATCGACGATGAGGTCTAGATGATTTTTCAGAAATTTTTGTTAAGAAAGACTTCAGGGAGGTTAATTCATTGAGGACTGCGGAAGATAGAGCTGGAGGTCATTGCTTCGAGACATTTTGAGGAGAAAGTGCCTTGGAAAAGTCAATGAATAAGTTCAAACCATCGGAGATGAGGTTTCAGTCGCTTTTTCGAGATTTTTCCAGGTTTACTTTAACAAAAATATGCGAAATCCCTCAAAAATACAGCTTCGCTGAAAAAAAAAAAATAGATGCCAAGTTCATGCACCTTTACAAAAATATGTAAAATCACTATTGCATAAAGGCCAAGTTTGGTAGTAATGAATTTAGCTAAAAGTGAAGAAAACAATGCTTTATAAGCAAAACAAAAATTTTTTTCTATTTTAAAAAAAAACGGGCAATTTCATGCAGTCAATGTTTATAAAGGTACTTTTTTATATCTTTTCATCTGAGCGTCCAAGCGACGGTATTATATATGTATGTATTTTTTTTTTTTGCTCATAGCAAACTTTTATTGGAAAAAAAAGTTAAAAGGATGAGAGGAATGGTCGAGAAAATATAATTGCAGCCGAGCGACGTTTCCCTTAATTTTTTTTCCTTCTTTATATATTCTCTCTTTGTCCATTTCCCTTTTCACTTTACCGTCGCATTGGATAAACGAGAATCCCGAAAAAAAGAAGGAAAATTATTAACACACGATTTCACTAGGTATATAAAGAAAAAAAAAAGATATCCAACTAAAAACTTACATTTTATTGTCAATTTTTTTTTTTCACTGAATCTGTTTATTATTTTCAAATAAATCTCAATGAAAATATTTTGAGATTGAAAATTTCAGAAATTTTTAAAATTTCGTCATACTAGGTTAAATTTGTGTTAAATTTCGAGGTTATAAATTGGATAACGTAATTGAGAGACGATTTTTAAGAAAATCAGTGTGAAATGAGCTGTTTTTTTTGTTGTCAGTAAAAGAAAAAACTATGACGCGAGAATTCAGTTTGTTTTTTAATTCTGTAAAGAGGTTGAGCGGTAAATCGATTTGGTAGATAAATTCCCCTAGAGGAACTTTCCCAGACAGAATTAAATTACAAGCCCTGTCTTCTTGTAAATTAATCCCTGTCGTGTTTGTCATTCACGGGGGAATACAAGGAGTATAAAGTCTTTGTCAATAAATGGCGAGTCATGGATGTATATAAAATGAAAATATATCCTAAATACTTGAAAATATGAAAAAAAAAAACCAAGTTCTGTTCAATTATTGACGCATTAATCATGGTTTGCGTTAATGAAAAAAAAAAAAAAAAATTCTTTCATCCCTCAATAATTCAGTAAATAAAAGAAATAACGAAAAATTTCATAGAAGTTAAATTATAGAAAATTACATTCTCTACAAAAAATGTAGAATAATTTTTTTCCATATTTTGCTTTTTTTCTAAGATATTTTAAAAAATAAATCTTAAAACTAAGTATTATTTGTTTCATTAATATTTGGTATAAGATTTTTGACTATAATTTAAAAAATCAGCAAAAAATCATAAAAAAAATGTTATCAAAGTCAAATAATTCAGCATAAAATTATCTATATAAAAAATTTCAAATAAATTTTTGTTACATCAAAATTTTGATTTTTCAAAATTTTTCCAAAACTAAAAAAGATAAAAAAAAATTTTATTTAACATTTTTTGTAGAAAATTTAATTCTCAATTATTTAACTCAAATAACATTTTTTGCTATCTTCGTTATTTATCGAGTTATAGTAAAAAAACAAAACAAAAAATCACGACAAATACGTTTTTCGAGGTGTTCATCTCCAAAAAAAATTTTTTTTAAATACTTCAAAAGTCCAATAGAATATAATTGAGATAATTAACAATATTTATACTCAGAATATACTTTTTTTTTTAAGTTAGACGCACGTAAATATTTACATACCATACATGGACAGATTTGAGTGCATCCTGAGTTTGATGACCGCGTGCATATTTGACATGAAACTAATAAGTCATTTGGGGGAAGGGGCTTTAAACGGAAGTCCAAATGAATCGATGCATCATCATCCACCCTATTATAGGGAGATAGACGTGGTTTTCTGCCCATTCAGCTTTTGAAACTGAAACTGACGCTCAAAATCTGATGACTGCTCATTGAAAAGTCTCAAAAGCACAACATCTACAACATATAAATATAAATACACCTATATTAAACCCACACGGAGAGAAATTTCTGGTAAAAATTACCAAGACAGTCGTTGGAACCGGGATCCACTTGTAACACTATCACTATTTCTACCGATTCAAATGAAAAAACTACCGTTTTAGGTGAAAAAACTACCTTGCCGCACAAACAATTTACTAGGCTTGTCTGGTAAAATCTATCCCGAGTAAAAAGTACGCGTTAATAGGTGAATTTCTGCTAGCATTCGATTTAATATTATTTTTATGAGAGATTAAATAATCCTACAGTCCCAAAAAGTTTTTGCGTTTCCAGTTATTTTAATATTTTCTAGATTTGCACAGAGGATATTACCTGAGGTTTGGTTTAAAAATTACCTCCCGTTGAGCAAAAGGTTTTCCTAAGGCAACCAAAATTTTTACCAAGACATTTAGTAATATCGCTCGACTGCTTCCGGCAATTTTCGTCGGGCCTTGGATCAATCCAGCCCCTTCCATGCTAAAAATCCCCATTATATGCATTGCACTACCTAAAGCTGTTTTAGCTCAGTGGTTAGAGCAGTTGACTCGTACTCTAAAAGTTCTGGGTTCGAGTCCCGGCTCCAGACAAGCATTTGCGAATAAACATTATATATTTCATATGTAATGTTTATTCGATTGGCTTTGATAGCTGCATTGACAAATAAATGTAGTGGCAATAATAATTATTAATAAAAAAAAA
>MVJL01002363.1:0-44402 GCA_002156465.1 Macrocentrus cingulum | reverse complement strand
AACATGAACAATTGTTTATAGCGATACGTTATTGTAGTTTTTAATAACTCATAACGGTTTTAGAATCGTTATTTGATATTTTTTTTGACAAAATTGATCTATGGATGAATATGTGTCTATTATTCGTCCAGCTAACTTGACTATGGATCAGTCTTGAGCAGTTATTTATGAAAAATCGAGGGTTAATGTGTCATAAACTGACACATTATTATAATTACATCTTATTACATTAATTTAACAAAGTTTAAAAATGATTTTTTGTTATATTTTCTCACATAATTCATCTATGGATGAATAGGTGTATATTGTTCGTCCATCTGATTGGACATTCGGATTATTTTTCTGTTGTTAATAAAAAAAAATGATAGTTATATGCTCAGGGTAAGGTAAATAATCATTTGTAACAGCTTGTACATATTTTAGAGTTGATATACTATTTTTTTAAACAATTTAAAATGCACGTGCACTTGAGTTCCCGGCGCGCGTTCAAAAAGCTTCAGTATTTTGCTCGCTAGGGGGGTCTGAAAATCGTGGGACAAACTTTTACATGGGCTCTTATGGGCTGCTTCTCCTCTATACCAATCCTCTTTGAATCCAGCCTCAGTCAGCACTCGCGAAAACGTGGCTGCGCGCAGAGCTTACAATTTGTTTAGATTTAATCCGTCTTTATTTTTACAATCGTACCATTTATTGTTTATATATTAATTCCATCTAAAAAAAATTAATATCCCATTAGAAATAACACAAAATTTATTTATAATTCTGAAATATTCACAATTTTAGACGCTAGATTTTTTCCATGTCTCCGCGCGGTTAATACTTTGATAGAATTCAAGATTTTTAACAATTACGCTGATAAAACAATATTTTTTGATTTTCAGAGATCAAACAGCGAGATACTGGTTCATTAAAGGCAATCACGTTGAAGATTTACAGGTAAATGACTTTTACAATATTTTTTTTACTCTGTGCAGAGATCACGACCTATTGAAGAACATTTACCTCGCTTTAATGGGATGGTAGTCTTTGCAAGATTAATAGCATGTTTGTCAGCTCATCGATGCGATAATTCGTTGAGTTAGACAATGGGCAATCACATTGCCCACCTGCAACACTATTTTACCTATCAAAAATTCAAGTTCCTCAATTGACCTTCTTTATTATAACTCAAAAAAAAATTATTAACTTTCAGATCACACAAGGACGATGGATTTCGCAGAATAACCTTGTAGAAAAAGGTATACTTGTTACAATTTTTATTAATTCTCAAATATTCACATACAGTGTGCAATTGACCTGTAGATTTATGCATAAAATTGTTTAATTGATCAAGCAGAAAATATCATTCGTTGATTTATTTTATCCCGTCTGTTTCCTAATCCATAACGTTCATTAAAATTATTTATTATTCAGAGAGAAAGATGAAATATATCTCATTAAATATTAAAGCAACAACACGCAATCCTAAATATAATAAACAGCTTTTTCTCTTTCGATTATAACAATCAAACGAATTTTTTTTTTCTCTAGTAAATATAATCTCTCATTGTTATTACTAGATTGATGAAAGAATACAAAAATTGTTTCGAAAAAAAATATTGCATTGTAGCATTATTTTGTACCGAATATCAAAGATTGACTGATGGATTAATTATTTAATTAATTTCTTTTTTTATTAATTCAATAAGCGCTGCTGATAGTTTCGAGAAAAGCTTTTGGAACTTTTCCCCTTTGATTTCCTCTTGTACCCATTAAATAATCCTCATCTCCCAAAATTTCATCCACACAAATTACCTGAAAAATAAATATAATAATGTTATACCATCAATATATCAATAAAAATTAAAAATTAAAAATTAAAAATACTACTTACATTGCAACTCAAATCAATCCATGAAAAAAAAAAAAACTAAAGACGAAAATTAACACAAATAAATGCCTAGAATATTTTTCAAAGATATAATTTCTGATTTTTTTAACTTCCGAAAAATCACACCGATAATACATATTGCAGTAGTGAATAAAAAATTAAAATTAAACAATGATTAAAACAGGATCCAATAATATATATAGACACAAAGTATAAAAAGTATTATTGAAATTACATAATATATTGAATTAAAGTGTAAATAAAATTGCAAAATATACAGATTAAAATTATACAGTAAACTTAAAATTTTATATTGATAAAATAATGAAATTATTCTCGTAAGTAAGTATATCTTGCCAAAATTTATATAAATGTGATATACAAAGTATTGTCTTAGGTATTGCATATTATTAATATATTTTTAACATATTTAATCATGAATAAATTACAAAAATTCATAATTACATGCTAAAATATATTAAAAAAAAAAAATTGTTCGATTGCTTGATTGTAAGAAAAAAAAAATCTTATTTGCTACATTTCTTACTATTTTCATGATAATAATTTCATATAACTGTAAATTCAAACTAAAAAACTCTATTTATACGAACAATTATTTCAAGGGATAATTATAGCTTGATAAAAAAAATTGTAACAATTAAGTAAATTAAATATAGACGGAAAACCGCGATAATTTAAAAGGGAGGGAGATTAATCTCAAAATTTTTTTCTTTTGAGGGAGTGAGTAGAGGATACGTTCATTTGATTTGAATAAAATCTTGATTAATAAAATAATATAAAAAAAAAATTATTCCCATGCATATTTGTATTTTTAGAGATATTATTTTCGATTTTTGATGATTACAAATAATTTAGATTGAGGGGATGAAATAAATCAAATTTCAAACTTTGTTACCTCGTCCTGCATAAGACTGAGTTCACTCGAGTCCCTTGCATCGTAATCGCAGACGACTCGAGCGCGATCGAGTCCATTTGGTGCTTTTTCGTCGGCATTTGGTTGACTCGTGGAGTGGAATGAACCCCCCACTGTTAGGCTGAAGGGGATGATAGACACAAATTAGACAAAAAAAAACAATTATTTGGATTATTAGTTGGGGATAATTTTCTAAAACGTTTAACACAATGAAAAAACAGTGAAATTTGTATTTATTACTATAATTGCCAGATAAATTCAAATATTCACTGATTTATATAGGAGGATGCATTTACCACAAGAAAATTTCTATCAGGATATTTAATTAATTAATTAATCATGCAATACAATTACATACACGATATTTACAACAAAATCTACAAAGTATTTCGTCATTAACTCTCGTACATTAAATTTCAAACGAATTATTTTTCAATTTATTCCAATACAATCCGCAATTGTCTCGTGATAATTATTTATTTAGTTAATTGAGTGGTTTAAAGAATAATAATATCATTTTAAATAGGAAAATCTTATAGCTTAGTTTGTTCAACAAGAGATTCAATAGTTCACCGTATAATTTAAGTAGTCGACAGAAAAAAAAAACAAACAAACGTGCAACAATAATTGCGTATGAAAATTTATGTTCTACACAACACTAATCCCAATTTTTAAGAGATTAACAGTTCACAAAATGGACATAAGAGAAGTTAGTCAAAAGTAGGGAAAGAAAGAAGAAGAAGAGAAATTATATTTTCGAGATATCCGTGTCGAAAGTTGCAGTAACATAATTAGAAGAGCCAACAGATTGCAGACCGGGTGAATTTTGAGTTTGCGTGGGCGAGGGCGTTAGTTCAATGACTTCCTCACTGTTGACTCGCAGCATAGGACTTGGTTGACGTGCCCTGTAACCGCATAATCGTGCCACAGACAATAGAAACACCAATTTAGCCCAAAGAAAAATCTATCCAATACCGCAAAATACGCCAATACAATAAATGCCACAAAAAAAAAACATTTAAAAAACAAAAGAAAAAACCAACGACTGAGTAATGACACTAAAGCATCGTAAAAAAAAATTAAAATATTAATCTAAAGTCAATTTTCATTGCCCTAAAAAGTGATGCAATTCGTTCATTACTCACTCGAATCACCAAAGAGTTGGATAGCTGAACAAATAATGGAATTTTGTTTATCAAAATTTCTACAAGCAGTGTTAGAATTGAATTGAAAATTTTAAGCAGAAGATTGAAATATTGTTTGTATAAGCATACCCGGCCAATTCTCGTTGAAGATCCTGCATTGTTGCATGACACTGAGCATAGTGACGAGCTTGAGCCTCGACAAATTCATGCAGGCATCGCAAATGTCCAGCTTGTGAGCTTGAAACTCCCTCCAGAAGTAATTTTGTTATTTCCGATTGTCGATCAAACTCGGATTGAGCCACCCTCAACTCACGTTCTGCCTAGTGGATAAATTTAACGTATTAATTATTTACAGGCATTTAATGACGTTTACACATGACGTAAACAGTCAAGCAGGACTCTGGTTGATTTAAAAATCATTGGATTTTATTTAGACGAGGTTTTAATACCTGATCTAGCAACACTTCAGGCGATATGCCAGAGTCCTATGCAGCAATGAACAGGAAAGCACGGGATAAAAGACATATACAAACAGTGGTACAGATAGTTGTTGACGAGGTGTTATATCAGTTGAATAAATTTTTTACTTACACTCTGTTGACCCAACATGCTCCGTGCTTTGCGCACTCGATTTTTACAGGCGTCCAGATCAAGTCTGAAAACGTGGGAAATTTATTTTTTATTTTTTTCTCCATTAAGTATATTCTAGGATTTTTCTTACCGTTTTGTCTCTAAAATTGCCATTTCCTTGCTTATCGTCTTCATTTCTCCATCGAGAAACTTTCTGAGTGGTTGAATATAACAATTGGCAGCAGTTCCAATAAAATCTCTCTCGATTTGTCCTAATTTTTGCTGACATTGCCCAACTTTTATCAGAGCACTGCCTATAAATTTTTTTAATTTTATTTTATACCATGTTTTAAGAGGAATTTTTTGAATTTTCTGGCATACCGTAAGCAATTCCTGGGCCAAATTCACTGCCTGCCTCGATCATATCGTTGCCCACGTATTCCAAATTACTCAGGCGATTAGGCTTCTTTTTGTCGATTTTTTCGTAGAAAAAGTCCTCGATTCTGTTGCCTGTAAATTTTGTTATACTTATTGATTGGTTTTTTTAATGGTTTGAGGCGGAAAAAAATTATTTATACCAGGATTTGGAGTGAGCATGGCTTCCATGTTCCTTAAGATTTTTTCTGTCCATGTTTTTGTTGTATTTGCTCGTTCCGCTAGATGTTCAAAGTGTGCATCCAATTCAGTCTTCTCCGAGGTTCCAAGAGTTTCCTCGGTAAGCTAAAACAACCGCAATTGCTCAATTACTAAGCGATAAGACGAGTAATGTTGTTGTATGAGTCAATCTATGACGAATTAACCTCAGACCGCAATAACATCTTTTTTTCAATCATCACACAATCCGTTCATTGGCCTATTGACTCGAGTTGACCGTGTAAAAATCCTGAGATTTGCAATTTTATATATTAAAAAAAAACCAAAACTATTCAAGGTTAAGATGGAAACTCGGAAAAACTTAATATTCGATTTTTTTAAAGAGATTTTTGTGATGTAAAACGATTGATGATTTTGTTTAAAGGGCTTTATTTATACAAAGGAGGTTTTTAAAATGACACAAGTGACAGGACATCGTAAAATTCCAAACCTCCCACACGATTCAAGATTGTCAAGATGAAAATAATATAATTTTGAGGGTAATAACCTCATTTTATACCTGCACAACTCTGCTTAATGCTGCCCCAGCATCTTTTACTAATTTTTTCACGTTAAAATCCATATCTTACGAATTTTCACGACAAACAGACGATGCAAATTTTAATTGTACACTCCGTTTTCTTTTTAATTTCTATCGATCAACTGATTTTATCATATGAAATGCATGATACGCAGCTAGTGGTAAAGTGAGATGGTATTTTTACTTTCATAGTTACCGACATATTGCTCTCAAAAAACGCTATTGGTCGAAATCTTAATTTCTCATTGGCTGGTATTAACCAATAATTAACTCGCGCGGCAATTAATTTTTTTTTGAATCATCAATATCGTTGAATTAATTAATTAAAAAATCATAGCCTACTCTGCATGAAAATTTCAAATAAATTGCTACTGAAGATTGAATTTTTTTATTACATCAATTAGAGAAAATACAATGAACAAAAAAAAATGAGTGAGATATTTTGAAACGTATTTTAGATTGTTTATTTATTAGAAATTGATGTTTATAACCTTGGAATCGATAGTTAGCCGAGAGATTTAGAGTGTCATGCATGAATAAATTATGTAAACTATTTACCTGTACAAAAATATTTACCTGTACAACGCGATTAAATGCCGTTCGAACGCCCTCCTTCATTAATTTTTTCACGTTAAAGTCCATTATTCTTCAATCTAATTAACTGTGAGAACACTAAAAACCTTGCTGGTCAACAAATTGAACAATTTTCCCACATACGAACACGTCTCTCTATTTTATTTATTGATTATTGTACTCAAGTAGACAGATTTGCGCTGTTGGCCCAAAGTTCAATGCGCATGGTATGGAAATATGCGCGAAATATCATTTAAATAACAATAAATAAACAATATAAATCAACCGTTATTGAATTTTTTTCGAATACAGTTATTCACAGATGTGGCAAATGCGTTATATTGAAAAAATAATAATTAAATGTGTGGGAATCATCATATTTATTGAATTGTCATGATGCAAGTGCGATTTATGGATTAATATAGTTTTGTATCAACACAGATTAATTAGTGATTGTCCATCAATATTTCTACAATTCTAGACAATTTTATATGAATAAATAATGGCTATGGTGTCAAATGAAGGAAAAATTGAGGCATATTTAATTTCAACTCAACTTTTCCACTTTGTTTTTGTTTTTTTCGTACGAAACACTATAATATTACACATCTACTGGTTTTTTTCTATCACTTAATTCCGAATGAAATCTTGATTTTTAAATACTTAAAAAAATGCACATATTTTCGATAAAACCGAAAAATTTGTGCATAGAAAAATATTTATAGCCTCTTAACATATAGAACCAAGTATTCATCAATTATAAAATTAATGTATTTTTAATAAATAATCACTTTGGAATTTCATCACTTCATTCATTGCATGTTTCTGATATATTTCCACGAAACTATTTGCACTAAATAAGTTTTATCTGATACAAAGAAAACGAAAATTAAACGAAAAAAATTCTCAACAGTTGAAAATATTTATTTCAACTCAAATGCAACTTATAAAAATCTTTTAACTAAAAACGGGAAACAGATTTCTATTTATTTTCTGTCCATTGAAGCCGTCATTGCGACTTCATGGACACGAGTTTCCTCGATCGTGCTCGAGTTTCTGCTCGAATATTTGTGTACTCAAACCAGAGAACATTAGGAATGAGTGTGGTGTCCCTTAGAAGTAAATATTCTGATATTCGCCTATAAAAGTCGCATTATTTAATGCATAAATCAAATTATTGCCTAGATCACACTTTATAAACTCACCAAGAGACGATTGAGGGAAAAATTGGCGTGAAGACTAGGTGTGTGATCAAAAACCAGGAGATTCCCATGACTATACCAACGACAAGACCATACAGAACCTGGGAAACTGTGTGATATTGCAGGTAAATTCGACTGAAAGTCACGAGCACAGCCGCAGTTGCACATACTCCGATTAAAATCCACCTCCAGCATCGATCCAGAAGTGTACTGTAGTTATTTTGATGCATTCTACGGGAAAATAAGCTCAATAATAACTCAACATATGTTTAAAATGTCAAACTAACCTTAAACACACGAATAAAGTGGTGTACGCAGTGAAAAACCACATAAACTGCGAGTGTGCCGAGGGCATTCCATATTCCACGTAAACCACATCACGTCTCATAGGTCTGGCCTCTTTAATCGTATATTTTAACATTAATCCAACTATTTCATTGATGATAATCCCAAGGAAGTAGAAAATCTGTCGGAAAAAATCATTTGGATAACATAGGTTATAGATAATCCATCACACAGACAATCAACTGATAATACCGTGTGTAAATCTCGTCGGAAGATGATTAAGGTGATAAATCCTGCGATAATGGCAAAGGGCAGTAGACTTACAAGAGCTAAAAATTGTCCCAGGACATCTCCTGAAAAGACAAACGTAATATGGAACAAATTTCAAAAACACGACATGACAGTGACTTGCTCATGCTCATTTTGAATAAAAAAACTTGCGAAATAACTCAAAATAAACATTAATAAATACCTTGCACATATTCCACGTGAGTTAGCGACAATGGAATCCATTTGGTTGTTTCAATAATATCCTCAACAAATTCTGATTTCACTTCGTTTACAAACTTGTCCTCCAGCGTCGCCATATTGTACCAGTCGAAGCATTCGAGATCTCGATATTTTATGGCCGACCGTCGATGCCACGCGCGGCAGGATAAAATATGAGAAGAAATTTATTCAAACGCATAAAAAAGTACTTATTTTATCATACTCAACGAATTGCACATGGCTCGAATTAATTACGCAATATTTACACAATAATTACAAATATTTATTCCCTCACTATATAATGCGGTAAAAAAGTCTTATAACTGCAGCGTGTCTTACAACGAGCGAGTGTCATCAGATCACATAAAAATGTCCTTATTCAATTAATCAATCATTTGGCAGAGGCTCAAGATGATTTAATACTGATCGGTGAGATGTCCTATATACAAATGACAATAAATAACAAAAAAGTAACAACTAAACGCACTCGAGCATAGACATACTACAAGCATTCATGCTCAAGCGTGGATATCTTCAAAATACAATTGGCATCCAAAGTATTTGATCGATTTTCATCGCTCAAATCAACCGTGGGATTGTCATATGCCTTTGAAACATGCCCTTTTTCCTCAGAAATCGACGCAAAACGTTCGACAAATACTTTACCACCACTAAACTCATCTCGATTAATCGAAAACTTCTTTTCAATTTCATCCAAACTTTTCCCCCGAGTTTCAGGGAGGATAAACGCGGCAAAAAGTGCCCCCAGCACGCCACAAACAGCAAAACCATACATCGTAGCTTCAAGCCCGACATTTGCGCTGATATGCGGGTAGGTTTTGATCGTGGCAAAAATGAGGATCTGCGCGATGGCAGTGGTAAGACCCCCAACAGCCCCCCGGAAGCGGAGGGGATACAATTCTGAGGTCATAACCCATGGCAGGGTGAGATAGCCGAGCATGGAGAAGCCTACGTGCAGTGCGATGCACAGGAGGGGCATCCACGAGGGTATATCGAGTCTCATGGACACCCCAACACCGGCAGCGGACACTGCCATGCCCAGGGCACTGCTGCAGGCCATGGTTTTGCGTCCAAAGTGGTTGGCAAGGCCGGCGCCGAGGATTGAAGCCGCCAAGCGCACGACGCCGATCGCCACGCTGCCTGCATACTCGTCCATGCTCGCCCCGATGTCCTCGAGCACGTTTATCGCGTAGAAAACAATGACGTAGATACCGCAGAGTTGCTGCAGGGCGAAAAACACCAGCAGTATCAAGAAAGGCTTCCAGACATTGGGGTGCAGCAGCGACTGCACGACTTCTTTCGTAGTCTGCGAGCAATCGACGCGCTGCACGCTGGAAGAGCTGCACAGCTCCTTGTACTCGTGATCGCAGGCAGCGCCCGGACCTCGCAGGCTCACGAGCACCTGCTTTGCCTCGTCCAGTCGGCCCCGACGAACCAGCCAGGCTGGAGACTCTGGTAATAGTCGGATCAGTGCCAGGGAGAGTATTGCTGGCCCGATGCTGATGGCTGCACTGCGCTGCCAGGTGGTCAGGGCACCCAGGGCGTAACTTGCCAACACACCCAGGGATACCAAAATCGGTCCGGAGGATGCTAACCAGGCTCGCTGGTGAGGAGCTGCTGCCTGCAATTTATTTGATTAAAAAAAAGATTCGTATGTATGAATGGCTAAGTATATACGAATATTTTATTCCGGTTTTCATGATGATGTCATGTCATGCAGGAAATAGTCATATTTTGTCATAAAATGGATATTAGCTATTGATATACTTGGGACGAATTTTTTCATATAGATTTTTGTGGAATTTTTGACGCAATAGATATCGATGCCTTGGGGATTTCGCATTTTTCGGGATTTTTTTTTGTTTTTTGCTGATAACTCGGTAATTAAGCGTAATAATAAAAAATGTTATTAGAGTAAAATTATTTGAGATTAAATTTCCGACAAAAAATATGGGAAAATTTTTTTTGTATTTTTTTTAGATTTCGAGTTATTACCGATTTTTTGAAATTTTGATTTTTCAAAATAGCTCGAAAAGGACATCAAATATTGAAAACATTTATTCTACATTTTTTATGCCAAATTAAAATTCTTATCATTTTAGTTCTGTAATATTTTTCATTATCTCGTATAGTTACCGAGTTATCAGCGAAAAACGAAAAATTTCAAGATTTGTAAGGCTTCTATTTTGATGGAGGAGAAAAAATTCTTTTTTTTCTCCTCCATCTAACACGATGAAATACCTCAGTAACGTAGAGGTAAATTGCATTGGCCATGCCAGCACCAAGGCCGCTGATAAATCTGCCAGTGTACAGTAAAGGTACATTTGTTGCCAGGGCAATGAGGAGCCAACCTGCGGCTTGGGGAAGTGTCGCTAGCGCGATGGCTGCTCGTCTGCCAAAGCACTCTGCTGTTGCTCCGGCTAGAAAGGCTCCCAAAGGATTGGAAATGACCCCGAGTGAGGCGATCCACGAAGCCTCAGACATGCTGGCAAAATTGGAGTCAAGAAGTTTGGGCACGAGGACTGCGCTGAAGCCCTGTGACAGTCCCACTGAGATCTGGCCCGAGTGTGCCGCCAACCCGGCAATAATCTGCAGATTTGACTGGAGTAACTTTCTTTGATTTGAATAAAAACTTGTTTCTTATTTTCAACTTTTTTTTTTTTTTTGTTCTATAGGCTAGAGAAACTTACTCCTTTGGCGTCGGCCATGTATGCCAGTTTCCACCAATACTTGGCCTGCATGATGTCGTTTTTTTTCGGCCACTGTGGAGTGTTGAATTAATTAGTTAATGTGATCGCTGTCACATGCTCTGAGTCACGAGAAAGCTTTTGAATTGAAAGATTGCGGTGCCCGGGGGGCACGGCGACTAGACGGACGTTGAAGAGAGGTGTGTATAACGTGGCAAATTGAATGATGGTCGTTATTATCTGAATGACTCAAAATGTTTAAAGCTAATATAGTACATATTTGAGATATTACACTGATGGAAAATATTTATTGTGAGAATTTATTGTAAAAAAATTTTCCAACTCTGATTTTTCTTATTATTTTTTTCTTCTAAATTTTTTCTATAAATACGACAGTATAAAATTTTTTTTGCCTATATAATTGATAATTTCTATCAAATAATTCGAAAAACCAAACTTAGAGTCTAGGATATTCCTTAAAAAAATGATAATTACAATTTTGAATAAAGATCTGGCTTTAAACATTGAAAAAAAAAAAATTTTTTTCATTCTTTAATTGAAATTCCACTAATTATTGATCAGATAATTATGAATATTTCTAAGTAGAATGTATAAAAAAAAGAAAATCAAGGTTTATTGTCGAGAAAAAGTGGAATTTTAATTTTATCTTCAGAAATATAAATAAAATTTGTGATGTTTTTGTATTTAAACTTGATTGGAAGGATGTTACAGAACTTGAGTGACGGGTTTCGTTCGAAAAACATCAACTTCCGATATTAATCAGCGAGATTTGCGTTTGTACAACGAAATACGATCATTCATTCAAGGCAAATCCACTTGTAAATCTATCTAATTGCGCGTAGAGCAAAACGTAATCAGCATATCAAAGTTTCTCATATTACTCAATCACACTAATAACCTATCCCACCACCTTGTAAACACCCTTAAAATAACTTAAACCCACAAAAAAAAAATTGGTTTTTTCTCACCAAAAATCAAATAAATGTTTGTCAAAGTTTTTGTTTTTCAACTTTGATTTTTTAACACAATATTTTCACATTCAACACTCACTATATCATCACACATCTATGAATAACAAAAAAAAAAATTGTTTTTTGTTACTACATAAATCAAGGACTGATCATCAACGATTTTTCGATCGAAACTGAGCTCAATCGTCGCCCCACACTGGCCTTTATATATGTCGCGGCAAGGGACACGTGTCAAGCACCAATCGCTCGAGATTCTTCTTCTTTTCTTCATCATTTAAATGTCCCCCCATCATCACAACAGCAAATTACATGAAAAAATCCCTCGCTATCAAAAGAAAAAATAAATAATTTGTCAATAAAATCAAAAAATTCACACAAATCAATTTATAAATGACAGTTTACACATGTAAACACTATAAAAAATTCGAGTAATCACCAACTAGGAAGGTAATAAACGTGATAATTAAGCGAAAGGAACAATAACAGTTTGTTTGTTTTTTTTTTTTTATTTATTTCAGTCACATATTTATGCGGGTTATGCGGCATTGGATTATTGTGTATTTGCAATCGCATGCCCGGATCTTGGATGATTAGTTCATTGCCAATCTATATGATGGACAGAAGAAAACGGGAAATATATTTGTTCTGAAAAGACAATTAACGATAAACTTATATGGATGTAAGTACCTATATTAAAAGTGTTGACCCACATATGTTCGAGGTTGAAAAGATTTTTTTTTCTATCGCTCTCTCGCTCCCTTTCAATGCTAATTTATGATTCTTTTTTTTTCTTCTTTTTACCAGCTTGAGCAAGGAAAACTCAATGAAGGATAAGAGAAGAGACCTATCCAGGATCTATGTGTTATAACTTGAGAAAATGCTTGTTTACAACTTGGGATTATGGATACAAATAGGGGGAATGAAAAAAAAAAATCAATAATAATGTGTATAAAGTGAAGGCGGAACAATTCCAAGGAACGTTATGCCTGTCGCCCCAGGCCAGTATCACCCACCTTCGCACACGTTCCAGTCCTCCAGACAGATGCTGCTGAGAAATCAGATCCAAGGTCGTTCCTATTCGTCGGAAGTTTGTCGTCGAATCTGTTGGGGAATAGGAGAAAAAAAATCGTTTACCATTTTTGTATATAGCAGTGATCTAGTTTGAAGTAATTAATAGTAAAAGGATTTTTTTTTTCATTTATAATTACGATTTTTCTACGCTCTACACGTTGATTTATCAAGGTGCCACATATTCTCGAATGTTTTAATCACATTTTCGTGATGATAATTTTTTTATAATTAAGTTTGATTTTTTTTTTTTTGTGATTATATGACTTCCTCGTGTCCTCTCGCAGTCGATAATTCGATAATATGTCTTCGTGGAAAATTTGATTTTGTTGCTAATGATTGCCTGTGCATCTTGCTCGGCCAAATTATATTGCTGATAAGAACCCGCGCGTTGCATCATAATTGCATATATAGCTATATGCATTTCTTGAATGTATGCGGGCATTAATCTGCTGAATATGTCCATTTAATTCTCATCCAAAACACAATTAATTTTTTAATCATTCGTTTTTTTTTTCTCATATACCGAAAAAGTTATTTCCATAAAAAAATTGAACAGAAATATCTCAAGAATTATGAATTAAAAAAAAAAATTTGTTAAGTTTCAAAAAATAAATATGAATCAATTTTTGTATAAAAAATCACAGATTTACTCTTTTGTGTGATGCCTTTCAAATGCTTCTTTTTTTGTTGTGTAACATCCTGCGCTGATTTTTTAATCACAACAATATTTTTTAAGAGCATTATTTGAGCAGTAAATTTGTTACAAATGATTTTGTGGATAACAAAAATTTTTTTTATTATCGTTGCGGGTGTGATTAATTTAAATGTGTGTTGGACAATTGTGATTAGTATCCGGGTAATCGTCCTTTGATCAACTACAGAGATAATTTTATTAATCGCTATTGAAATTATGCAATGTATAATTGTGTCCACGACGACACAGCTTGAAGAAAACCTTGACAATGACCACACAACAGTATATGGTGTAGTATATAGTTGCTGATAAACCGGTATATCCTGTGTCATTAACTTTTGATATTGAGGAAATCTTTTGACGTAAAGAAAACACTTCCAGAATGATGCATAAAGCCGTTTGTAGTTATGTTTTATGGGACATTTTTTCTATGTAATTAATTTTTTCATGATAAATTACATTATTAGTATAATATATATTTACAATTAAAATCACTACGATAGAATATTAATTAAAATTGAGTTATCGATTAGCGGAAAGATTTTTCCAATTTTAATTCTAAAAATCATGTTGATAAAAAAACGAGAAGTCAGTTACATATATTAATTGAAACTTGCTGCGGCGTAAAACAACAAGTATTTCGGTTTTTCGAGTCTTGAAAATTATAGTTTTTACAATTACATTTTGAGCATTTGCAGATTCCAAAATTCATGAGCGACCTCTAAAATTGTTTGTAATAGGTGGGATTTTTCAAAGGGTTCTTAAAACTATAATGAACTATGATTTTTAACAAAAATAGTCGTTTATTTTTTGCGTTATTCTAATATTTATATTAAATTAAATACTGTTATTTATAAAGTATACAAAATGGATGTATATATACGTTAAAGAAGAAATATTGTACAGTATTTCTTCGTTCGAATGAGTCCGGCGAGACGCGGACATAATACTTATCCTCCGATTGGCTGATGAGACTCTCCAGCTCCAGCTACCCACCGCAAGGAGTCGCTTGCGATGCCCGTTCTCCGGCACGGGCACGCTCGTATATGTACAGGCACGCGGTGTGCCGAGAAATGTATGTAATAAAATATGGCGTTATTAATTCGCACATCGGCGAATAAATCACTATTTCTTCCCAATTATAATAAATTACTATCGTGTAATTTCCTCATCAAGTCTATATTTCGTATTTCGCGTAATTTATTTGTTCCATCAAGATGTTGTCAACGGCATTCACATCAAATTCCAATCTTCAATGATCACATACAAATCACAAATGCATCCAGCGATTCAAATTGTACGTATTTTTTAAAATATTATTCCACTCGAGTAATCCAATTATTGATCTCTCAAATAATTTACAACATTTTCGTCCCATAAAACTTAATGATTCATGTCTTTTTTGTGTTATCAATCGACATAACCTAAAATTTCTCATACAATTCTGCATTTATTTACAGGTTCAACAATAAAGAATAATAAGGGATATGGATCCTATGAAAAAATATTATCAGGCCGACGTAATGAGGCCAAACGTTCAATTATCGTGCAAGTCCAATCAGCAAATTCGTACAAAGATTTGTACTCGTATTGCCACGAATTTGGTACAATTGAAAACATCTATCACTATACAGTGGCAAAGAGTTCTGTAAGAATAAAAATTATTTATTTAATTAATCCATCAAACTTTTTGCAATATCTGAAAACACTTTTTTAACAATTATTTCGTTTTAGCATTTTATTCTAGTTCAATTTAAGGAAATATCGGCGTATAACCACCTAATTGACGCTGCCACTCATATGAATTCCAATGATTTCATCCCTGTACATTCACAAATGCTTTGGTTTCGACATGTTCCTAAACGTACAGCAAAAATCATGAAAAATATACCGGAAATGGTGTCAAATCTACCAAATCCCACTGACGACACAACTTTCAAGGTTTTGGAATCAATTCCGTCTGTGAGTATGCCAATATTTCGATTTAAAGCTTTTTTCATTACAATTAATTAATTAACACTTACTTTCCATCGATAGATATCTGACCAAATGAAAATGTTGTATGAAACGTGCAAACTCGACGATGTGGAAATACGTTTGAGGTTTATTACGGCTCTTCAGATGGAAACAAGCTTTATGAGTTTATTTCCCAACATTGCCGTGTTTCCTTTTGGATCGTCGGTCAATGGATTTGGCCGTAGGGGCTGTGATCTCGACCTGGTACTGAATTTAGAGTACAATAAAGTGTCACAGGCAAACAGTAGGCTGATATTTCACACGAAATCTGCCTTGTCAGAGGAGCGAGCGCAAATTAAGCGATCTATGGAGATTATTGCCAATGTTATGCAGGCATTTTTACCTGGAGTTAACAATGTTCGACGTATTTTGCACGCGCGAGTGCCAATTTTAAAGTACAATCACACACTGACAGGTGTCGAGTGTGATCTCAGTATGACAAACATGTGAGTAAAGATTTATTTACCTATTTGACGTTATTTTTCATGGTGATTGCTCTGCAGGACTGCCATGTACATGTCAGAATTGTTGTTCCTCTTTGGGGAAATTAATCCCAACGTTCGACCACTCGTTTTCACCATTCGACAGTGGGCTTCATCTGTGGGAATTACTAACGACTCGCCTGGATGCTGGATAACAAATTTCTCACTCACGCTTATGGTTCTTTTTTATATGCAGAGTGAACAATTGCTGCCAACTCTGGATTACCTGCGGGATTTAGCGAGTAAGTGACGAACCTATGTTTCGTTATTACGAATTAAACAGATATTTTCTCGTTCTCAATTTAATAAAGTAATTTTTTCGCATTTTTTACAGATGACTCTGACGTTCGGTTGGTTGACGAGTTCAGTGATTGTACATTTGTCCGAGATATAAAGAAATTACCAATCCACGAACCTTCTAACAAAGATCTACAGGCATTGTTGCATGGTTTTTATGAATTTTACGCAGATTTTGACTTTACGCATAATGCACTGTCTCTGCGTGAGGGACGATCCATCTACAAACCCAACCCGGCTGCTCTGTACATTTGCAACCCTTTGGAAAAGGCGTTAAATGTCAGTAAAAACGTTAATCATACAGAAGTCACGAGATTTATCACTGCCGTGCGCGATGCAGCTATGCTCTTGAACGAAGGTACGCGGTCATATCCTCGTGGACTTCCGGACATTTTTGTGGGGAAACAGCCAAAGAAAAAAAAACTTGGCAAACGAATTAACATTGCTGGACTGTTTCAATCTGACGACACGAATGTACGAACAAAGGAGGATTCAAATAACACGACAAAAAGATGAAATTTATAATGAAGATAATTGTTAAAAGGAGGATAAAACTGTACAAAGTAATGGTTTGTTAGTTTTTTTCATTTTTGGTTTCTTCGTGAAATACATCTCTTATTGTTCAATATTTTTTAACGCGTGTTATATGTTTACAGATACATCTTCACGAATATATATATACTTTGTCATATATCAGCGGCTTTCATCCTCCATCTATGTATATAATTTAGTCACTAGTAATATTTTTATAGTGAGCTGAAATTTTTTGTCGCGTGTGACCGGAATTTTTTTTAATGCTGATATAATGATTTTTTTTTTGGATTTTCGACTTTTTTTTTTTTTTTATTGACAGTCCATGGGCCAACCATAAAATTTACGTGAATAAATACAAAAACTTGATAATCAGTGGGATATTTTTGAAATTTAATCTTATCCCACAATCATCGATTTTTGTATTTGTGTGTGCGTAAATACTATGACTGACTTATGGACTAAAACGATTAGAATAAATTTTGATCTTATCAAATAACAATACTGAATTTTATCGCTCTTCGTCGTTACGTATTTATGATAAAAATGTCATTGAAAGAATTTTTTTTTTGTATAGACTTAAATTCGTAAGTACCGGTTTGGCAGTGTTGTTTACTAGCTACTTATTTATTCCTTTTGCATTTTCAATTAATTATCTAGTTAATACTTTTGGTTTGAAGAAGAAAGAGAAAGGGAATGAGATGATTTGGCTTGAATGAACAATTATTTTCATACAAGCTCAAGGATTTTTTTTTGTTCAATTTTTTTGCGTTTTATCTTTTGAATATTTTTTTGTTGTTTGATTTTTTCGTCTACGTAATTACTAACAAAGGCTCTAAGTTCTCCTGTTTGCCGACAAGAGATATAAATATCAAAGGCTACAAATGCCGTGTAGCTGTTGATTTTTTTTTCTTCTCTAATTTTTTTCGATTTTTAAATTACTGGCAGATTTGATACGCGATGCACATTACATGTGCATCTATATAGTTAATTTATATTTGTAAATTCGTAAATATACATATATAAAAAAAATTATTCGAGTAAACCAGAAAAAAGTTATATTATTTAGGCAGTATATTTTCAATTTTTGTTTTCTTTGGCAATTTTTACCAACACTCAATTTTCAGCCCCTTAAATAATATAACAATAATATAATTTTTTTCCGGTTCATAATAATTAAAAACGACATGCCTCAATGGATATCACGTAAATCAATAATTTTCCGCACAATCTGGACAGAGTATAACCATTGAGATGTCGGTTAAAATGTGCATTAAAACAGTCTTCAAAGATAAAATGTTTAGCTACACCTTTCGTCAACAAACAAATCTATTTTCTTTTCTTTTCATCACTTAATTAGTTTTGCTCTTACGATGATGCCGATGGTGATGAGCATGATGGTGTCTTTGAAGAACCCTGTTTTCCTGGACCGCAGCCACAAGAGTGCGAACAGCCTCCTCGTGGCCCTCGAAGCTGTCGGCTTTTTTCAACGGCCCAAGTCCAGTCGCCTTGGCTTCAGCCTCGATGGCAGCAGCACTGCGCTGCTTGCTTTTTGGCCGAGGAAAGGTCTCCCACGAGCGCTGCTTTTGGGCCAACGCTGAGGTGGATTTGGCGGGCGCGGATTCAATTAAAAAAAGCAGAGTTTTCCTCGAGTCACTCGTTCCCTGGCCAATAACCTCACCGATACTGGACCTGCGACTGCCTGAGCCAGTTGTACTCAAGGAATCGCAGCTTGCACGACGTCGTCGACGTCCCTCGGCCTTCTCGGACGAGTAAAACACATCTTCAGAGTCACTGGCAGGATAAACTTTGACGCTTTTCGTCCGCTCGGGCGCCGCAGCCGGCGTGTCTGTCGGTGCCGCATGAATTTGCGCCTGCACACGCTTCTTTGCCTCGCCGAGGGTCGATGCCTCGGATATCCTCTGGTATTCGCTCTCCTCGTTGCCTCCTAGACAAATTAAATTCGCACAAAAAATCCCACAACTAACCACTACAATTTCTGTTACCCGTAGGAGCTTGCTGAGGTGGCTGCTCCGGCTTTTCCACGTCTCCGTCGATGGGAGGATCACCGCTGCCCTTTAGCGACCGGTAAAGGGATCTCACCTTGCTGGCAGATGAGTGGCCCGGTGGAGTTTTAGGCTTTTGACCGTCCGGGGACTTGCGTGAGCGACGACCTTGACTGCGGTCTCGTCCTTCCTCGCGTCCTGGTGACTTCTTGCGATCTTCGCGGGTTCGGGCCTTTTCAATCAATTGGCTCAGCACTCCGCGCTTACTCTCTGTCGACTTGGCCGTGCCGTAGACTATTATGTTTCCGCCAGAGTCGAGCAGGGCTCCGACACCTCCCGAGGGCGTTCGACTGCGTGCCGGCACATCCTTTGATTCTGCAGTGCAAGTGGTAAATTAATAATTTTATTCTATTTATTTTATATGGGACATGCTTAAATGAAATTTCATGTATTGAAGGATTTTTATTCTAATTTTTTATACGTATATCACGTCACTAATGCCAAAAAACAACCTAAAAGTTGATATTTTGTTAAAAGTTGATGGAAACTGGTTTAAAATAAGTTTTGTAAAGTTTTATGAAGAAAAAAATTTTTTTTTTTTTTTTCGTCAAATTTTCAATAGGGAAAACCCTTGGAAATCTTGATTTTTTTAGCTTTTTGCTGATAACTTAGTAACTAAACGAAATAGCGAAAAATGTTATAGGACTGATATGATAGGAATTTTAATTTCTCATGAAAAATGTGCTATATACTTTTTTGATATTTTGCTTGGTTTTCGAGATATTTTGAAAAATCAAATTTTCAAAAAAATGATCATATCTAAAAAATTAAGAGAGATACGAAAAAGTTTGTTTAACATTTTTTGTAAAAAATTTAATGCTGAATCATTCAACTTCAGTAACATTTTCCCCTATGTCACGTAGTTATCGAGTTATCAACAAAAAACTAAAAAAAATCACAAAAATTGCCAGATTTCCGAGGCTTTAAAAATTTCATTTAAGAAAAAAAATTTCTTTTTATCACAATTAAACATTTCAGAACTCATTTTCAATGACTATTAGGTATTTTATCAACAATATTTTTATTTTCAATGAATTGCTCGATGAAGTGTAAAAAAAATTGTATCTGGCATTAGTGAAGCGATATCGTGGAATCTAAGGGGTTTAGAGAATTTTTACAAGAGATATTTTTTGTAGGTCGTCAAATTCCCTACAAAAAATATATCATGTAAAAATATTCAATCTTCAATAGATTTTGAGATATTGAGAGACATAGTTGCCATTAAATGTGATTTAATTCTCGTCAACATCCTAAAATCTATATCCCTCTTAAATTTGTCCCTAGCTTACCCTTCATATACATGATATTCTCCGCACCCTTGTGCCTGCAGTCCTTGGTGGGTGCTGGTTCCTGCATCTGCATACGCGCAAAGTGGTCAAGCAGTGCCTGCAAGTGCTGGTGACCTGCGGCATCAGCCGCAGCGGCGCTGACCTCTCCCGCAGCCATGCCGGACGAGAACGACTTGACAAATGGCTCAAGTTGCTGCGTGAGATTCTGCAATTGTTTCACCTCACCGCGCAGTGTCAGGATATCATTCATCTGTGAGTGAAAAATCTCCTTTTCAATATGAATCTTGCAGAGCTGCTCCTCCCACAGTGCATCAAAAATATTCCGCAGGCGTTCGAGCTCCAACTGGTGCTGCTCTAGCTGCTGTTCCAGCAGACGACAGTCCCGGGCAACGAGGTCATAGCGTGAACCAAGGGGAGGAGTGTTGGCACGACGCAGAAGCGCAACATCGCGATGTAGTTCACCCAGGCGTTCCTTTACGGTCATCAACTGTTGGCTGAGCTCTTTGAGCTGCGAGTCAAAGGTACGGCAGTGATTGGAAAAGGGTCCAGTGTCTTGACTGAGCTTGGGAGGCCTTGGTGTCGCCTTCTGCAGAACGTTCAACATCAATTCCTAAGTACAAAGCACCGATAAACACAAATCACTCTTTGTGGCATGGAAAAATATTCTTACCTGCAGTAATTGCGGCTCAGTTTGCGGTGCAGCGTGCGCGTGGTCGTAGAGAAAGTCCTTGGGTGCAGTGAGGAAGCCCTGAAGTGCTCGGGCAAACTCCCCGCGGTAATTCACCTTCGCTACGCCCGTGAGAACGGGCTTGGCAGGGTGTCCGAGCTGTGCCACGCGCCCCAGACGCTCCAACATCGGATGAGCCAGCTCGAGGAACTGGTACTTGGTCGCGCCCGTGGTGAAAACCGTGCAGAGCATCAGGTGCATCTGCAGAACAGGCAGAGCCGAGCCTAGGCTGATTAATTGACCGCGTACCATGCGCTCCTTCGTCTCAAACGAGCGCTGCAGCTCTGCCAGCACGGCTGAATGTGTTTTCGTCACTGTCTCTTGCATTCCCGTACAGTAGGCATTCAGCGCGCGCTTCTCCGCGTCCAGACTGTGCCGCAGCTCGTCCAGTTGACTCTTCAGTGCCAGCAGCCCGTCACGCACACCCGCTTGCAGCTCGCAAATTGAATTGGCCGCTCGCTCCATTTTTTTCGATGCCTGTGACCACGCTGTGTCAATGTCCACACAGTGCAGTCGTGCATCCGCTGGTGTATCTCGAAAACACGTGGCGCACAGCATACACTTGCTGCTCTGGCTGTACATGATGTACAGCTCGCCGTGGGATGAGCAACGTCGCTGTGTGTCTTTTGCACATTTGCTCATGTGCACCACCTCGTGCGATGAAAACATTTTTGCACGGTGAGTATGCTCGCGACAGTGCGTGCAGAGTGCTTGACCTGCGTTAGATAATTCATTAGTTGGATAATATGGCGTTTTTTTTCATGCAAAAGCTTAAATTCAGGTCACGTAGAAGGTTTAAAAAAAAATTTCTTTTAATTAAATGAGGTTTTTTTATTTAAAAAAAATCAGGAATTGAAATCATTCAATTTTTTAAGGTTTTTTACGGTAATTTTTAATTGAATGATAGTTTTTTTTGGATTAATTTAGATGGATAATTTATTTTTAAATTATTATGACATGAAATTTGATTTACCGCAGGTTGTGCAGAAGAACATTGTGGATTTGTCGCGCTTGTCACAATTGGCGCACGCCGGGTTCTCGGAGTTGGCAATCTCCATGAGCTGGCGAATGAGCTGGTCGACAGGCGGCATTTGCTGTCCATCTTTGAGCTGGGTGACTTGTCTGCGGAGGAAGAAAATTCTCCGAGGATTGCAGGTGATGGTTTTTTTTAAGTTATCGGAGGCTTTACCCGCAAGTTGGACAGATGACTTTGCCATCCAGGTGGGGCCCACGCACGCAGCGCGAGCAAAACGTGTGGAAGCACGACAGCAGGCAGGGCTCGTGGTAGTAGTCCTGACACACGCTGCATGTCAGCGGATTTCTCGGGGCTGCGTTGAGGCCCGATGCGTCAGCCTCCGGCCCATCCGCCGCTGTTGCCATCCTCCAGGCTGCAATTTCTCTACGATTACGCCATCACGACACTCCCCGACTTTCAAGATCGATGGATTCGCAGACTTTGTGTTTACGCGACCCGCACCCACAGAGTCTACGTCATTCTGACGTATTTCGCGCACGGTCTGCGGAGATTCATCCCTCGCGTTGTGAGCTTGCGCAACCAGCCTACGTCATATATCGTCAAGATGGTGGCGTTGCTGAGCCAATGGTGAATATTACATACTTTTCTTACCTGGACCATCGACGATACGATTTTTTACCAATTATTTTTAAGGATCTAATGATGCTGAAAAATTTTTTTTAATTTTTTCCTCTTGATTTTAACATCCCTAGAGTTATTTTCAATTGATAATCCGCAGAGATGTTTACTCATTTGCGTTACACGAGCCTAATTAACTAGCATAGAGATTGATCGGTTAATGTCATTGATTTCTAGGACATCAAGAGTTAATGTAGGATTTTGTTTTTGTTTTAATGATTTTTTTTGGGACATTGCAAGGGAAAAAATTTTTTTTTAAGTAAATTCTGATTGTTTTTTGATTCAGAAAAGACAAGTTGTTCGATTTTTGTGTTTAAGCTTCCTCGTTAAAATGCATTCAAGTGAGACACAATCGACACGAGCGTTCCAGATTCCACAGGCAGGCTTTTTATTCTTTCAATTCAAACTGTGTGGCCTCTTGCAAATGCTGGCAAAAGCTTCATGCTATTAGTGCTAGTTTTTATCGTTAAAAGTAAAAAAAAGAATAATAATGTGTATAAAAAGATGCCATTCGTCAGCCAAAATATGGAAGACGATTTTTCATTTATTGTCTTTTTCTTTATGATTACATTTTCGAAAAAATTTTTTTCTAAACAAACGAATGCAATGGTAAAATTTTCTTAATAAATCGTTTAGATTGATATTAATTTAGACTAGAAAAATATACAATAGATATGATATTTGAAGCTTATTTAACCGGCTATCAGATAAAGTCAATGAATATTTAATGAATTATCGTATTCGAAAGTTATCCTAGATGAAAGCCTCAATAATAAAATTTTCCACACATCTTCTCATGTGACAAATTTAAGATTGATATATCTTCTCATTAAAAGGCTGGTCATGAGGTCAAAACCCTCCATAAATGACTATTTCTTCGTGTTACCTCAGATGGATGATTTCTCTGCAATTAAATGCATGTCAAAACGCTGGAACTCAGGAAAAATGACCATTTCCTCTAGGTAGCCATTATGTAATATAGTGTTAAATGTTTAGCTTAGAGTTGATATATTACACCCCTATACGTTGAAGAATTTTCAATTGAAAATTATCAGGTACTGAAAAATATGACGACAGTCTTTTTAAAATTTCTCACAACCTCATACGCATATGCAAAATATTACAAGAAAAATTTTATTATCGACCTTATTAATTTATGTAAAAAATAACATAAAATAGGTTTTACGTAGTTTCGAGGGAAGAAACAATCACAAAATACTAGATTTAAATTTAAAATTTATTACAATTTTATCACCTACTTTCTGACATTGAGGCCGACTGTTGATAAAATTTCCCATTCTTTCTTATCACTGATAACAATAATTTATCACGAGGCCAGCGAGTTTCAAACAGTTATTTTGCGATGGCGCGGCACATTCAAACAGATATTTTAACCTTGAACGACCGAATGCCTCAACGTGTCTACGAAAATCCCAGCTTTATTTTATGACAAACTAAATAAAGCTGCGATTTAAAAATATTTCTTGTCAATATTCAATTTTTTTCGTGTCTTTTCTATTGATTTTTATATTTAAAATCTCCCGAAATATCGTCTTCTTATGCTACACTGTCAAGTTAAGCAATTAAAAGATCGCATTTTTATTGTCTTAATCTTCTAAAAAATGTTTTTACTATTTAAATGATTTTATACCAGTAAGATTGATTTATCTTTTGAAAATCTAAGGAAGATAAGGGTTAACAGGTGTGTTTCTCCCCTTTTTGACAATTATTTAGCGTTGATATTGAGGGCTTGCTTTGATTTAGTTGGATATAATAAGATGTTTAGATACATGTTGATGCGTTGTAAATGATTATTATTAGTTTGATCGGATCCGAATGAAAAAAATGATGTATTCTATTTTAACTGAGAACGGCGTTCACACCCTGGATATACGCTGGGCGTTGGTGGCGCTGTTCTTGGAGCAGAGAGTCTCTAGTTTAGCCAGAATCATTGCCTCGCGCAGTCGAGATCTCGGAATAGTTTACGGGCGGTTCTTTATCCGAGTTTCTCCGTAGATTTACGAGTGATCGAGTGTTTTCCATTGTTCAGGATCGTCAGTGGCTGAGAAACCGAGGTGGCAAACTGGCGGCAGACAGCATGGAAGTGGAGTCTAGTGAACAGCCTCTCCAGGACGAGGATGCTGATAAACTTGAGACTGAGGACGATGTTAAGGAGGAAGTTGATATTGATGTTCAGTCTAAGGACAAGGTGGTTGATGAAAATGGCTCTACTGTTGAAGAAACTTATGAGATTACCACCACAAGACGTAAAACTACTACAACTCGATATAAAATCCAAGAAGTAAGTTTATTCTCTCCTCCATGCTCGATATATTTTTTTTTCTTTCATGATTTTTGTCTTGATTTTGCGTCATTGTCAAAGACCATTTTAGATTTGGCAAAACTGCAGCTTCGACGTCGTCGGCATGGAAACAGACAAATGTCGTCAATTCAAACGTTTTAAGGAAGATATCTGTATATTCATATTTTACAGTCTTGACTTCCGCTCGATTCAACCGTTGCCATTCAAGTAGCGTTGATTTTTTTTTGTTAGACAACATTTTTATGTTTTGATTTGAAAGGATTATTATTTTTTTGTTGTTGTTGATAGAGAGGGATTATGGTGATTTTTCCCTTGTCATTAGGGGGGTTTTTCCGATTTATTTTTGAGGTAAAAATGGAAAGAGAAAAATGAAAGAGGGAGGGACGTATGTCGATTTGAAAATAGCATCGAGGTCGAAGCCGAGAGAGCTTTCGTGATCAACGAGCGGCTCGGTTTATTTCCAGTGATGTTCCTATCGATTCCATTCCAAAAAAATATTATTCAATCACTCTGAATTATTAGAACGCTAATGTCTTTTTGTTTCGCATGAATTTTCTATAAGAAAAAATTTTTTAATCACTCAATCAGCTTAAATTCGATCTAGATTCTTCGATTGAGTGATTTTTTGTTCCCAAATATCTCAACAACAGTCCAAACAATTTTTACACCAAAACAAAAAATTTTCAAGACCTTTTTTGAATTTATTTCAAGGTCTATAAGGAAAATACTGCGATTAGTGTAAAAAAAAATGGAAGAAATTTTGTTATTTCAATTTTTTTTATGTCTTAACAAAATTACCAAGCATGGAATTATTGGGGGGTGATTTTTGAATGGTATTTTTGAAGGGTGGTTAAAAAAATATGGGGGATAGAAATTTTTTTGTCGATTGGTTATAGTTTTAAAAATTATTAGTGAAAGAAGATATTTAGATTCAGTTGGTTCGAGCATTTTGAGACTTCATTAAAATTGGGGAACTGGAACTAAACACTTTCATCAAAACATCGTCTATTTCTGATGAGATTTATTGGCTGAGGCGCGAGGAAATGATCACGAGTTCCATCAGCATTAGCGCGGATATTAAGATGAGAGTATAGAAAGGGAAATGACACTGTGTTTTGTAGCAACTCAATGCTACTAGCCAAGTATACTTAACTATCTCGGAATTGCTTCGGGTGCAATGGAACAGATATACTGCAACTCTCTGTTCTCGATTAATGATCCGAGTGAGTGACTTACCTAATATTTTGGGACGCCGTCTCCCACTTTGCAAAACGTCGTCGTTGTTTGCAATCATGTACGTGTCGTATGTCCATCGTTAAGCCCCGTATATAGTTGATTTGTTTCATCTCAGACAGGATTAGAAATTTGGATTTTCGAGCTATAAAGAATTTAGCATTTGACATTTATGTTTCTCTCAGGTTCTTATTATTTTCGTTTTTCATGATTACCTTGACATCTACTATATATTAGGGTATTTTGTATAGGACCTTTTTTTGTTACTCTTGAAATCCTCTACAAAAAAGGTATTGGGTCACAACATCGAAAAACCCATACTATCAATTCCAAACCCTAGATCATCAAGTATGACTTTGATAATTTTGAAAGACAAAAAATTTAATCAACTTTTATTGACGATATCTTGAAAAATACTGGGTTTCGAGAAATTTTGAAAGATACCTTTTTTGTAGGATTTAAAATTTCCTATAAAAAAGGTTCTCTACAAAATTCTTGTATACCTAATAATTTCGAAGATATTTGCTAAAGTAAATGACACAAAAAATGATATCTTGGAAATCTTGAAAATATCTCATGAATTATCGAATTTTTTATTTATAAAATCATTCTTAAACCTATCCTCAAAAACTATTTAATCTCAGATGATTTTTAAAATAATTTATTTTTAATTCGAGGATGGAAAATTTTTGTTTTAAACGTAGCACACGTGTGCAATGATTTTTACCTGGATTTTTTTTCAAAAAAAAATTTAAAGAATAAAACAAGAAAAAAGCTTGAAAAATATTTAGAATCTTTTACCAACACGAATTTACGTCAGAAAAGAATAACAAAATAAATCATTAGATTCAACACAGAGAGAAATATATATAAACTCTCAAATATTTTCCGAAACAAAAAAGTTCTCTTGTTGCCTGTCACTCGACATGAAGCTATTGCAATGCTTGTCAAGCAATTTTTCATTGAGATTCGCTATGCCCGCTCCCCGTACCTAATTATACCACAATCCCCTGTATTTCTGGAAACCGTTTGATGCGGACGCGTGGCGGCGGCGGCTCTAGACTCTGTAGGGGATGCTTTCCAAGCGTTGGCGCATCAGTTTGGCGTCGTCCATTCGCAGGAACGTGCGTGACCTAAGTCTAACTCTGTGCAATAGTCCGAAAAAGCGACTGGACAGGTGAAAAGAGTCTCTAAACGTACTTTACCGCCACCGGGCGTAAGCTCTTATGCATCAGAGTGTGTGACGGTCAAGTGTAGTGTCTGAAAAAACTTGAATAATAAAGGAAAAACCCATCGAAATGGCGACGACGGAAGTTTTCCAGGATTGGGACTCACCGTATGAGACCATTTCTACCCGCAAGACCACCAAGAAGACCACTACTACACGAACCACCCGGCGGGAGGTCAGATCTCCAAGCTATGGGGTGAGATGGGCGATTTTTTATCCCTTTAATTCACCGCCAAGGACGCGAATGCATTTGTTTCTTCATTGGTGCATTTTATTGACCATAAAACACACCACACATGACTTCTAATGAGACGTTCTGCAAAGTGTCTGTTGGATTTGTAAGCCGGAAAACGTTTGAAGCATGTGTTTATTGTTGAAGAAATGTTTTTAAATGATTTTTTTTCATTGGATTTTAATGGATTATTCTGCGTTTTTGGCCTGGATAAAGAGACAAAGAGAGTTTACATCTAGCTACTTATATAAATATGAAATTATTACGAAAGTTTTTCAGAAAGTTTTTGTAAAAGTGCCAGGCTTTTGGCCCCAAGGCGACACAATTCACTGTCGTCCATGCGGAAAATTTTCTCGTAAATTCATGAATTTGAGTAGACATTTGTATACTTGATGCTCATTTTCGTAAGATTAATATTGAGATAATCCAAGTGGTTTTCAAGTTTTTCAGTATAGCGTTCGTTGAGAGCGTTAGAAATAATCATAACATATAAGACACTTGTCATATGGGCTCATCAACTCATTTACATTTGATGCAGATTGTCAACAAGTTTCGAAGAGCTTAAATTGCTTTCTTGGCATGGATTTGACTTATTTTGCAAGATTCTACGATGAAATTTCGGATTTTCATCTTTTAATTCTTCGATAAAGTGTTGGTCGTCTTGACGCAGTTTGAAAGACTCGGCGTGCGTCGTGGGGAGAATGTTTTTGTATTGCCGCTCAAATCCACGTGGGTAGTATCAGTCTGAACATTCAGATAGTTTATGAAGTTACAGAATATTCCGTTAAACTCTCACTGCCACGTGAATAAAAAAAACTTTAGAGAAAAAAAAAAAATTATTTGACATTGAGTCATCAGAGATTAGTTGGATGTATTTTTGAAATTATCTCAAAAACTATGCATTTTACTAACATATTCGACTCAACCTTTTTTGTAGCTAGTTCAATTCTACAGAAAAATCATATCTTCCAAAAATGTCCTATTGTCAAAGGTTTTCAGAATATTTGTAAAAGAAAAAAAAGGCTCAATCCTGCGAGAGCAAAACGTCAGATGAAAGGGCATTTTGTTTTTAAAATATCCAAAAAACTGTGGGGTTTAAAAGAATTTTGCTCAAGACCTTTTTTGTAGCTGGAAAAATTCTCTACAAAAAATATCTAAAGCAAAATATTTGCAACTCTAAGGTTTTTTAAGATATTAGCCTTTGAAAAAATGGACGTGTGTTACTTCCTCGATTTCTTTGAAAATTATTATCTACATAAACGATTAAAATATTCAAAGAGTGTGGGTAATAGTTTGAGATGTTTATTATGACACTTGGAGTATGATGGATTACCTGCGAGAACAATTATCCGACTTGCCAAACAATTTATTCGATTCTAATTCGAATTAATTAAATTTTTCTGAAACATAAATTATTCATAACTGCGGAACTTTTAAATATGGGAATTAAAACAACGAAAAAAAAAAAACAACTTTCCACTATCAAGCTTCCTCATTTATCATTAGCCTGAAAATAGTACATATTAGACTTTCTATTCTTCGCGCCAAGTTATTTTTATCCGACTTCAGCCGTGTGTCAAACATTGTCGTACGTGTAATTCATTGAAGCCAAGTTTTTACGAGGCTATAACTTCTCCTGATGGTGCATTGGGTTCAAAGTATATATAAAGTTCTCTCTCACACTTTATCAACAACATTGTAACGTGTAATCCCCTTAAAAAAAAAAAAAATCATCAGCAAATTTATGAGTGCAAAACACATGAAAAAAAGCCCATTGATTTTTTTCTGCAAACTTAATGTTTTTTCACGATAATTTTACTATCACAGTGTGATGATGAACGACAGGATGTGGATGAGGATGTAGTGATGAAGAAAGAGTGTAAATGGGGCGGAAAAGAGTTCATAATATTCCCGGAAGTTCATTAATGCGGGCCTAGGTCACGGGCGTCCTCGACGACGTCGTCGTCGACAGTTCCACGACGTCGCTGACGATGAGATAGTTCACTAGAAGGCCAGTGGCCGCGCTTGTGCTCACTATAAATAATCTCAGCACGGGTGATGTCCAAGTATAGACCGTTGGGTGGGTGCCAGACGAGCGATGAGACCTCAGCTATTTTCTGACTCCTGTTGCCGGTAAAACTCGCTATAGACCTGCAGGATGGACATCACGACAATAAAATGATCAATTCCCACAAGTATCACCCATCACTAGCTCAATTATTTCAACCCTTGATGTCAATTAATTTTTTTTTCATCCTCAAATGCCCGTGAAATCTCCCCAACACTGATTTATCTCGGTGACCTTGACTTAATCCAAGGAAATATCTTATAATATCGAGGATTTTCGTTTGTTTTTATACAGCTGTAATTTGTGTTTTTAAATATAAGCAAGTCTGAGGTTAAATGTCAGACTTTATACCTGCTGTCCCCGATTATTTTGTCACCTACGCGTGGCCCTGAGCATTCCAACGAGAAGACTCGACGGGAATGGTGTTGATTCGAGGGTCAAATCAACAATGAGAATCATGAGTCATCACTCGACAAGGCGAGATTAATTGATAGTGAGCGGCGCTCTCTGTATGTGGGCAGTTTTTTTCTTCTGAATTAGATTTTACATATTTTTGCGCTTCTCTTGACCTAATGCATTTCAAGTGAATTTTCCGCTATAAATATGTAAATGTTGTTGATGGCATGGCATCAAGACAATTTGTAAATGGGGCCAGGAAAGCGTTGATTTTTTGTTTCTTTGAATTTGATTTTAAAAGCCCGCCATCTTGCGCGCGCGTCCCACGGTCATGCGCAAGGAAAATGGCGGTCAATGCGCGCGGTGGTGGGGATATTGGATGAAAGATGGCTTCCCCTCTCTTGGCGTCTCCTCGCAGTAACTCCAGCTGATTAATTTTATGGTTTTCATAGAAAAATTACAGAAAACCGTGTTGGTAGTTACGAGAAATAAGGTATGTTGGAGTTAATATAGTGATGCATTCACAGTGACGCGACAAAAGTCTTGTGTGCGTTTCTCTGTGTACATTTGTCATAAAAAAAAGTGGGTGAGGTTCTTTCAATCATATCTGAATATTACCGAACGTCATATTTTCCGGGTCATCGATAACGTAACTCTTTGTTGGACAAGCTCACGAGCTAAGACGCTTACAGGAGTAAGTCATAACAATTTAGCCTCGAGATACCGCACGAATTTCCAAGCTACAACCACGCTTTTCCATTACTTCCTTGTTATTCTGCCAAATTGGCAGGAGACGTGTCAATGAAATCTATCCGGAATTAATGAGGTTAGAGGGCATCAACCAAGCTTGGATCAGTGCCTGTAAATGTTTTTTTTTTTCCGCTTCTTTTAGTCCCTGGCGGTGAAAAAGAAATTCGTCAGTGATTGCCTGTCTTTTCGACCCTTTTGACGTGTTACCCGTTCTCTGCCTCTCATTGTGCGCCGTTTTTTCCCATACACTGTTCCTCACGACGTGTTATAATTATTTCCGGTGAATGAAAGAAGACTTTCTTTGTTATAAATACAGTGTTTGTTCAATTTTTTCAATCATTTTATTGATGATTCTTCGGTTTTTTTTTCATTGATTCCAGCTTGATTGTTCTATAATTATTACTTATGTAAACCTAGAAACATACGAAAAAATTTTATTTAAAAATTACATATCTAGTAGATTTTATTAATCGTGTATTTGTTATAAAATCGTCGTTTTTTTGATGGATACCATCGTCTTATTTTGATCATTGTGGCGTATTTTCGGTAACAATTAGCAATCTACGAATGTTATCCATTAAAAAAGGTTTTTTTTCTTTATTTAATAGACTTCAGCATCACATAAAACAACAACCATGACGACGGCAGCAAAGTTATATGGCAAAGATTTGAGCGAGTACGATGATATGGACGTTGACGAGTTGCTGTCTCAACTAACCACCGAGGAAATAAATATCCTAGCGAAGGAAGTTGACCCAGACGTGAGTAAAGAATGCCCACCTGTCAAAAAAAAGCCAAAAAAACAATTCTTGCATTTGTCCACCAGGATAGTTTTATGCCGCCGTCTCAACGCTGCAGCTACGAGTGCGACAAGAGCCCGACGGGGCCGCTGAACCGGAAAAAACTGATCGAACACATAAATAAGCAGGCTCTGGAAACACCAGACATTCCCGAGCTGAAGCCTTATATTCCCGGGGTTGTTAGAGGCAAAAAAGTAAGAAAAAAACACCGAAGTTAACGTTTGGTTCATATCAATAAACATTTTTTTTCTTCGTTTACAGTGGGTGCCACCACCACAGGAAAATGTGAAAGAAAAAGAGGCAGAGGAACAAATTGCCATAGATCTCGGCGAAGAATACGAGCAGGCTCTCTCAACTGCCACTCAGGATGAAATTATTGATTTGGCTGGTGAATATTTTTTTTTTTCCTTCAATTATTTGCACAGTTTTAACCGCATTTATATTACAGCTATTCTCGGTTTCCACTCGATGATGAACCAGGATCAGTACCATGCATCGTTGTTAAACTCGGGCCAACCGGTTGGGCTTGGTTGGGATGGTATCACGAAAGCCAGTCAGCCCAAAGCCTTCCCAATAGATCCACCTAATGACACGGATGTTGATGCGTCTATTAAGCAAGTTCGTGAGAATGATCCCACGTTAATTGATCTTAATTTAAACAATATCAAGGTGAGTGTGCGATTTCAATCAATTCTTTTGTGTGAATGTCGTGGGAACCGTGCAAACAATCTGATTTTCACTTGTGACCTTCTTAATAGAGAACGAAACGGGCTGTAAAAATATTTTTTTGTCATGCAAAAATTAGAAAAATGCCAATATCCACCAAATTTTACTCACTGCACGTCCGTACTCACTAAAAACCCGGGCAAAACTGACAGTTTTCGTGGGAAAGTTCGGTGAGCCGGACTTTATCGATAATTGCTCAATTGCTTTTTGATATCTCTGACGTGTACTGATATATCAGTGAAAAATCAATACTTTCGACGTTTTAATCACGTTGCCCAGTTTTTACAGGGCTTTCGAAGAGTGCAGACGTATCAGGGTGTGCAGTGAGTTGAAATTATTGTTTTTTTCGATTTTTGCACACCCCTTATGCTAAGCTAGTTTTATGAAAACTACCGCTGTGTATAGACCAAGGGTTTAAAGCTAGTTATTTAAAGCTATTCGATGTAAAATGTTATCCACGTTGTTCCACGCTACTCTTTCCTTGGTGTTTTTAAATAATTATATTTTTTTTATCATTGCAGCATATTTCAGAAGAAAAATTCTTCCAATTGTTCGAGGCTCTGGAAGGTAATACGCAACTGGAATCCCTCAGTTTAACAAATGTAGGCTTGACAGACAGAACAGCGCAGAGATTGGCTGAAGCAATGGAGAAAAATTCCACATTAAGAGTACTCAAGTACGTTGAGAATGTTTTAAATAAATTTTTTTTATAGTTTTTCATGTTTTGAAATGTGAAAATATTTATTTATTTTTCAGTGTTGAGACAAATTTTGTTAGTCCAACCGTGATGGTGAGGCTTATCAGAGCGCTGTTAAAGACGAAATCTATCGAAGAATTTCGTTGCTCCAATCAGGTAGGTTGGATTAATTGCTTAAACACTGCAATAAATGGCTATTGTGTTATTATATCAATTGAAAATTTTCATTTACAGAGATCTCAAGTATTGGGTAATAAAATTGAAATGGAAATTACACACCTGGTAGAACAAAATCCTACGTTGCTACGGCTGGGCCTTCACTTGGAATTTAATGATGCAAGACATCGTGTTGCTGCGCATCTCCAACGTAATATAGATAGGAGTAAGTAGATAAAAAAAGAAAATCTCTAATTTATGGATATTTATCACATGATTTAATTGAATATTTTAAATTTTAAATCAAATTTACTTTCTATTTTCAACGTTGAGAAATCAGAAAATTCGTCGGCATCTGAAACAAGTCAATAGAATTTTTATAAAATTCATGTAGGAAACTGTGACTAAATTATAGACAGAACGACAATGTTACTGTGTGACGCCAATTTTTTTTTTATTGCTTCAGAAAATGCTTGAGCAAGTATGATAGATATTGATAAGCAATATTTTGTTAAAAATTGAATTTAATGAAGTAATCATTGTTTTTTATTTTTTCAAAATTCATTTTAACGAATATAAATTTTTTATCATCATAATTGCTCAATTTCGCTGTTCAATTTGCTCATTAAAATTTCTTTCTCTTACAAATTCTTTTTTTTTTTTCCTTTACTTTAAGTATTCTTTGATGCTTTAAATGTATTTTTTATGCTTAATTTACGCTTTAACATGAAATTTTCTCCGTAGATGGCAGCCAGTGTATGAGAAATTATGGGAATTTCTATTAAGCCTACATACACAATCGCTTCGTAGTCTATCATAGTGCTTTTCACATTTATTTTAATTGTTTTTATACTTATTCACAAAATAATCCTGCTTATTTCGTCACTCATAATTAAATCATTGCGCTAGTAGCATCGAGGTAATTATCATTATTAATTTTATGTTCTATAAAAAAGTCATATTTCAATCATGCTTTTATTGTTTTCTTTTTTTTTTTTATTTCTTTTGCTAATTATTGAAATCATATTGAGAAAGAAAAAAAATTAATTTGTCTTGCTAGTCTGTCGTGTGGAAGCTTTGGAGCGTGCTAAGAGTATTGCAATTGGTGCGGGTCCAGGCGGCTTCTCCATTGTCCCCGTGGCTGAGAATAAATCCGCCGTAGTGTTATAAGCAGTGAGTAGAGCCCCATTTTCACAAAACCCTTCTCTCCTATCCCTTGTTCACGTCTAAAACGTGAAAATTGACCTTAATCCAATTGCATTTAAACTAGAAATTTCTCTGCCTGTTTCTCGATTTGTCCGTTTTTTTTCTTGTTTTACTGTTAACAACAAGACATGCATATTGTAAATTAATTTTTTGACATTTTGGACTGTATATAAACGTTAGGCACACATAGATATATATTGAAAAATTTTTTTTTTTACGACAAAAGCATGAAAAACAATTTTTTTTTCATCAATCAATCATTATGTTTTTCCTACAGTACGGAAAGACCTAAAGTTGCGGCTACAGTTTCGATTCTTTAACATGAATCACCGGAAACCTGACCTCATTCAGTGAAGGTAGTTAATAGTTTACTATTGCCAAAAAAAAAAATCAGGAATGCAAAAACTTGATTTTAAGGACAGCATTCTGCCTATGTATATATGGAACGGCATTGACTAACTCAAAAATAACTTTATACAGGTTGTGAATTAATTTAATTTAATTTTGTGAAGATACTGTGCGACATCGTTAATTGCATTGAAAAATATTCCTGTCAACGTTGTTGCTTCGTTATCAGGCGAAATGTCGCAATGATTGTGTGACGTCAAATATTTGTAATTTACGAAATAACAGGGTAGCTCATCTAAAGGACCTTGTTTTCAGGAATAATAGAATGGCATGATGTTTGTTTTCAAGTGTGTTTACTCAAATGAAATAATTAGACGTGAGATCTCGACTGACGCTTCTAAATTATCTGTGTTGCAGTACGTAAGTCCCGGCTGGGAGAGACGACATCTCCATCCGACGTCAAACGCTTTTCTGGGTAACGTACTACACTCAAAATTATATTATAAATTCCTTCCTTCTATCTACTGATATTTAACTTGAATAATATTTCGGTTTTCAAACGATTTCGATATAATATCAATCGATTTTTTCTCGAATTCTTTATCTATAAATTTTTTGAAATATTAACAACTTTCTTTGCTCCAAAATCTTGATTTATCATGTTATTTTTAATTAAAAAAACTATGAAAAATAATTATCATAAAAAATTGATGATAACTTTCGAAATATTTGGAAAAAAAAAGTTAAAGTTAGAGGGGGTTTTCTTTTCAAAATATCTCAAAAACTAAGCATTTTTTGGTATTTTTCCTTCAGACCTTTTTTAAAGAGCATAAAGTGCTCTACAATAAAGGTTCTATTAAAAAATACTGCAAAACAAATTGTTTTTGAGATATTGTTAAAAATAGAAAATTTTTTCGGTTTTTTCGGTAAAATCCAATTAATCGATTTCTACCAGATCTTGCAATGAAAAGGACTCATCGCAGCAACACAATCGGTCAGGCCACAACGAGGAGATAAATGGGGCATCGAATGACGAGGAATACAAAAGGCAAACGCCAACCAGCTCATCTTAGAGTATAATTCAAATTAATTTCACAAAACATGGAAACAAGCACTTGAAATCGATATAAAGGCATTAGAATATTCAACTAACCCATTTGTCTGGCAGTGTTTTAAATGCATAATTTAAAAAATGCAAAAAAAAAACATTTACGCATAAAAAAATTTTTTTTCAATTGTGCAATTGATTAAAATCGCTTTTATTGCATTAAATATGCTTAGTCAAAAAAAAAAAAAAAAATCAAATGCTACTCCACGTACTTTGATCTTTTGTACTAGCTTATTATCGCCGCGTGTATTTCTATTAAATTCGTCATTTCCCGTCATTTAATAAAAAAAAAAAAAAAAAAAGAAACACTCGTTATGGATAGCTGACTTTCGAGATCGAGACAAATGCGATGATTAAGTCCAAAGAAAATTTCATAACAAAACATTTATTATTATTATTTTTTTCTTTTTAAAGATTTTTTAGGATTTAAAGACGTCGATATAAATTACTTTTAATAGATATGAATATGACAAGAAAACAAAAAAAAAAAGTAAAGAAAAAATCATGTGAAATATTATTATTAATAATTGTTATTCCAATACGATTTCTAGCTGGTAAGGTGAATGTTCCAATTATTAAAAATAGGTAAATATTGCTCGAATTTTTATGTAAATTATTCATTGCGTAAATTGGAACAATACAGCTTTTTTCATTAATTATTAAAAATTTGCACCATCTTATATTATTATATATAGATGCAATTAAAGACCTCTTATTGTCCAATAATACTCGATAAAAAGTCTATGGTTTTCGTCTATGGTTCATATTTAAGTAAAATATCCTTAATATATATATTTAATCTTTTTTGCAATATAATTTACCTGCCCGATTTAGATTTTAGGTGTATCAATTTGAAGTCAAGTTCTGTAAATATTGTTTTTTTTTTCTTTTTTTTTTTTAATTGTCGAAGCAAAAAAAAACAAAACACTCGATAATTATGAAGAGGTGATTGTCAATGTGTTTAATTTTAATTTTATTATACATATACTGCACGACTGTAATATTTGAATGCAATTTTGACTGGATGATGTTTTAATTCAAGAGGGTAGTTGCGTAGTATTTTTTATTATCAGTATCAAATTTTTATTTAAAGAAAATGATTGATTTTTCTTTAAAAAAATTATTTATTTATTACTATTTTGTTTTTTTTTTTTTGCAAATATCTTGATGAATATTTGATCTAAGAGATTTTTTATAGAAATCTTTTTTATAGAGAATTTCAAGGCCTAAAAAAAGGTTATTTATAAATTTTACATAGCTAAAGTATTTTTGGAGATATTTTGAAAAAATGTAATTTTTTAATTGCAACTACTTTCTCACTGGCTTAAAAAAAAAAAAAAACGAATTTACCTTTTTTCTTCTTCTTTTTTGTCGTATAATTTAATAATGTGCTGAACGCGAGGTATTATATGTTTTGTTTTAGATTATTTGTCATTTTTTGACGATGCTGATTATTACATCACTAAAAAAAAAGCCTCTATGGTAATAAAAATGTGAAAGAAATTTTGTTTAAATTTCTTTTGGAATAATTATTATGAAGAACAAAATAGATATATATTTTCCAATAGGATTTAAAATGAGTAAATGAACTGACGAGTGATAAGAGAAAATAAGTATAAAACGATAAGTTTGGAAGTTTTATTTTATGCCTGCGTTTATTTTGTTATGCGCACCTGTACCTTTCATGTAGTTGTCTATTCTCTGTTATTGCATTACACACTAGAACTGTGTAGAATTGTAGCCAAAAAATGATATGTATTGTGGATGCAAATTTACACAATTGATATACACACATGTATGCAAAAGATAAACAGAAAAACAAAAAAAAAAAAAAACAATGCACGCGCACGATGAAAACTTTGTGGTTAGCCTTATCTTGTAACACGAAATTTGAATAAATCGATAAAAATATAACAAATGTAATTTGTTATAGAATATTTTGAACAAAGAAAATAATATCAGATATCCCAAAACTATAAAATCTTTCCAGCAAACAAATTCATATTCTCACGTCACTCTGAAACAAAATCAAATAAAACGTCATCTATTTCCATAAATATATTAAAAACTATCGGATTTATCGAAATTTTGATAAAGATCATTTTTGTAGATAAGAAAAAACTCTAAAAAAAATTATCACTGCAAAAATCGTCTATCTGCATTATTTTTCAAGATATTCACAATATTATAGATCAACCGTGTTGCATTTTTAGATAAAATTTTTCACTGGTCGAGATTGAAAGCTTTTTTTTTATTGATACTCTTGGCATAAAAAAAAGAATAAACTGTCAAGAAAAAAGGCAAAAAGCGAGAAAAAAAAAAATTTTTTATTCTGTATTGCATTAAAGCTGTTCGACTTTTAACGGGAAAAAAAGGACTTATTAATATTTTATCAGACGTGTATCCATCAAGAAAGTATGTTTGTACTTTGTATATACTAAGAGACTACAAGTTATATGTACGTAATACATTAGTAGGGGCGGAAAGATCTTCATACGCAGGCGGAGGGAGTAGGGAGAGGGATGGGGGAGGCGCGAAAGTAGGAGGTGACACGAGCCAGGCAGCGTTCTCAGTTCGACAGCGGCCGTAACTGCGAGAGGTTCCACGACAGATCTCTACAGCTATTAATCATAAATAATCACAAAAAAACTTATTCAAAATTCGACTATTAATTTCTGCAGTATGTAAGTTGTTTTTTTTTCTCGTGTGTGATGTGCTTGAAAAAGTGAGGTTAAGTGTCGTAAAAACAATTTCTCGTGATTGTCGGTGCTTGACGTCCAAAATTATAGTTTGAAAACTAAATTAAGTGGACTTTCGCATCTCTAAGCCATTAATCTACCGTGTCTTAACTATCAAGTCCACAATTAGCAGATTCGAGTCACGGGTTAAAGGGCGGGAAATCGATCTTGTGTGCTACTGTGGGGAGCAGTGAATCACCAAAACAAAGTGCACTAAACGGTCAAACTGGTAGCAATGAATGCCTGCAGGATGCCAGGAATCATTCCACTTGTGTTAGCACTCCTGCAGATTCTACAAGGCGTCTTGGGAGCCACGGTTATCATGAAAATTCGAGAGGATCCTGATTTATCAGAGGTAAGTCCATGTAATTTCGTACGTTTCTAATCGCATTTGATTAAATTTTTATCTGCTCAATAATAGCTACGTTACGGGGGGCTAGTTTGATTACAATCTCCGTGAAATAAGAAGCGAAAACACGAGTCAGATCTTGTCTCTTGACAATCGCGCGCGGGGCAAATTTAGCAGGTGCCATGCATCACACAATGATAGTCATCCGATATGAGCTTAAAATTCCCCCATGAATCACTCAATTACCTTCGTGCACCCTGTGTATAATCCTGATCATTATCCTACGACGCAAAATAACAGGGTTCTATTAAAAAAAAAAAAAAAAGCCTTTCGCCCAACGCAAGTATGGCGTCTGGCGTCATCGCGAAACCGCGGGAAAAAAAAAAACAAATATTGCGAGTATCGATATACAGCAATGAGCAATCGAATCAAATATGGCGACGGCGGCACAATATATGTTGAGAAAAAAAACCTGACAATTGACAGCGAGATTCGCCTTGATTTCCATCATTTTCTTTGGGTAATTATTTTTTAAACTATTTTTTTTTTTATAATTAATTATTTTTATTATGAATTTCGAAGATTTTCGACGCAAAAATGTGGAATTACGTTGCCACAAAAAAAAATTTGAATGATCATTCAACGCCAAGATGGCGGCGCCCACAGTCTATTGTTGTCAAAAATATATTTCTCAGGGTTCTAGCCGTAATTAAGATAATTATCGGGTTATTTGGGTCTAAAAACACACCCCCTAATTGAGACAAAACTAGTCACAGGGAGTTGAACGATTTGAAATGCACTCAATTTGGCTGGGTCACGCGATATCAAGTGTAGTGTGTTGAAGTTTTATTCGAGCGATCTGAGACGCTTGAAATGTCGTACGTCATCAAGACGACGACGACAACGAGGACGATGGTTGGAGGATTTGTGTGCAGTATTATCTACCAGTTGATACGACAATTTATTCCACTTGGATTTTGACAACGCGGCGGAAAGCCCTGCAATCGTGGCTGAAGATTCTCTGCGAGTGCGGACAACGCCGGGTTTGGGGGGCATTCAACGCGGCATTCACCGACTCGATAATCCGCTCGAAACAACTGGACTGAGAATCTGCATGCATAATCGCATGACTATAGCGGAAAAGCCTCTCAGGACCGACGTATATACGATTGAGGATCTGCACAAGGATGGATCTATAGAGAGAGAGTGAGGTATTAGTTGAGGCTGTTCCAGCACAAGTTACTGCCTTGTCAACATGCCAGCGTGTTACGTCTTGCTGCGATACTCTGTCTTATCTGGAAATTCAATGCCGTGGATTACTTTGGGAAAACCAACAACCGATGCGCACAGCGATGCATTAGCATACATCCGCCAACAGCTAAAGAGTATTTGCCTGCAACTTTAAACACGTACAACGTGTGAAAAACTATGACATTTTACCTGATGGAGTTGGTGTGGAAAAATTGGAAAATCTGCGACACTCAGGATATTGTTATTTCATCTTTTTTTTGTCGTTAAAGATATGGAGAATTGTTAGGAGTCAATTTCTGCACAATTGACATTGGTATTTAATATTGGGCGAGGTCGATGAACGTGAGGGGGACACGGGATTTGAAGAAAATGGTTGTGTCAATAGCCAGAATATCGAAAAACGATACTCTGTTGACTTTTTCAATAATGAGAAAGTAAAATGTCAGATGTGACAGGTCTCGTCTGGTGAGGTACATTTATTGTAATCGGAAAAATATTGTTTTTTTAGGGGGCGATGTAGGGGGGTTTCAATTGAAATTGTGGTCGAGAGAATATTTTTCGGCAAGTTGGAAATTTTTTTATCTACTTTTTTGTTGGCAATCATTTGAATTTCCGGTTAGTAATTGTCGTGCAGTGTTCCACACATGTTTCGATATTTATTTAGAAGGACATTAATTTTTTTTCCCTCATACAAAATAGCGTTTTATCGTGTTCAATAATAAGAGTATTATTTCAGGGCTCTCGTGTATATAAAAAAAATTTTTTTTCTCGTCTAGAATATTATTTATACGTGTTGGATATATTTTTCTAAGGGTAAAAATCAACGTATATATTTTATTTGTTCTACCAAAAGATATTTCAGATACACCATTAATCCTGACGTCTCCTGTATGCGACATATCACTATCAAAAATCTCTTGCCCAGCGTTTCCAGAGGCATTACACCCCTATCCATCAATTAGGAGTGTCCCAACCCCCAAGAAAATTCAACTGGAATGAATTTCACAGTCTCTAGCCACACAATACATGGTTTTAAAATCATCGTTTACTCTCTCTCGCTCTCTCTGCGACTTGAAATCTACAACAAAGCTTGTCGGGTGGTTGGAATCACCCCCGACAATGCCACAGAACAGCTTGGCCATTTATTCCTGCATGCAGGACTGTTGCAACCCTCCTTATACACGTTAATACTCCATTTTTCCCTGTGTCGGATTGCATCGTAGCCCGATATAGAGCTTGTATGGTGCACTCTGCATAGCATACGTTCTCGTTCAACCCCCTTTCACTTCCGGTATCTCTGGCGGTGCGATACCTAATACCATCAAGCGTGCACTATCTCCATGCGCATAGAATATCAGAAAAATTTTTATGTCGCAACGCAGCGTCTCTGAAACTGGCTATAAATTCCATTCTGTTGTGCAGTTGCCATGTTTTTTTTTTGCAATATATTTTCTCAACTTTGTCCAACTTTTATGTCGAACTAATACTTGAGCCTTGGGCAAATGATGTAGCATAGTAGTTAGTTTAACAGCCATTTGATCTAGTGAACTACCACTGGCAATCAAATAGCCTCAACTTTCCAGTCTAAATATTAAATTAGCTATGGCAATGCTAACCTGCCGCATTGGCAAATTACTCGAAATACTCCGCAGATCATTCTCAAGTTTCATGTTGCTTGTGGGCAATATTATTTACCTAAATGCTCACGTTGGATCAATGGATGTTCTCCCTTGAGTGAGCAATCAAGTTTACAGTCATCAAGAGTTTCTTATTTTTGAAATATCTTGTTCAATGTGACAAATTGGAAATTTTTGCGTAGAATCTTTTTTGTAGCTTATAAAATTTTTAATTGAAAAGTTTTATATCAAAATTCTGTGGGATTAATTGTTTTTAAGATAATCGTATAAATAAACATACTGTTGAATTGTCGTGGTAAAATTTCGGAAATTACAAGGTTTTTTTTTCTTTAAAATACCTTGCAAAAATTTTGTAAAATATGTTATTAGTGTGTCGAGTGTTTTTTATACAATGTATTAACTTAAAAACAAATTTCATCGCAAAACAAAGCATTTAAATGGTGTATTGTGTAATTATTTCTCGTCCAATCCAGAAAATCCGGAATTAGAGGGTGGCCATTGGGTTTAAAAAAAATTATTTCACTGTGAAGGGAAATTTTATCCTAATTTAAGTAATTGGATATCGATAAACCTCCAAGCTCCCGACCCTACTGCTTCCTGGCCAGCCTCTAAACCGATAGTTTCAGCTTTGTTCTAGTAAAGTGTTGATGTAAAAAAATTTATATTGCGCCGTATTGTGTTTTATTTCGTTGAATATCCTGAAAAGTATTAGATTTGTGAAAATTTTGTTAGATACTGATTTTACGTATCGTAAAATTTTATACGAAAATATATTTAGGTAGAAATTGTCAGATTGTTGCAGTTTCTTGAGATAATTGAAACAAAAATTGGTGTAAAATTTTTGATATGAAATTTCTTGCAAGTGTTTGTAGACCATTCTCAAGTTGCATGTTGCCTCGAGGCGCTATTATTTACCTAACTACTCGTATCGGATCAATGACTATCCCCAAGCCAGTAATCACGTTTATTCATCGTCTAAACGACGCTCTGGGCACGTTGCTGCCCTGGAATTGCCAGGTCCAAAGAGAAACTGTTCGAAAAGCTTGTCTCCAATGTCGATATTTGCCGGTTGAACCATAAGATGACGGAAAGTCCTTGAGTTAAACGAGAAATCTCTAGTTCTGGATTTGTGGTTAACTTTAGCACCCAGTAGACGATTTTGCGACCACAAATACCACAATGACCAACGGATTATTTGGCCAGAGACGTCGAGCACCTGCGAACCCTGCTTCGATACATACATCAAAGCCTCCTCTTTATCGTCCTGCGTTTCGGTCCGGTTTCATCCTGCCTAACTCCTCTGCTAGGCCAATTAAACTTGTAATTGATTCTATCCCTCGGGGCAAACTGGATTCCTCAAATTATTTATCTAAAAGAAGAAAATTCTACAACTGATACTACTTACACAAGATATTTTCTCGTTTTAACAATTGTGATGGTTAAGATGTTCTTGAAACGATAATACAATTAATAAAATATTTTCAATCGAAAAATTATTAGGTAAAAATTTCAATAGAGTATCAAAAAGGCGTATTATTGTTTAAATCTGTATGGTACGTCGGCAAAAAAATTATATCGTTTGTTTTTAAGTTGAATCGATTTAAACAATATATATTTTGTGATGTCTAAGAGCGAAAAAAAAATTTTTTTTCTGAAAATTTTAAAGAGGCATATGTTTTTAATCTTGCAATTTTTAATATTATTCGGGTAGAACAATAGGATTTTTAATTGCCTACAAAAAATGTAGAATAAATGTTTTTAATATTTTGCTTCGTTTTCGAGATATTTTGAAAAATCGAAATTTCAAGAAATTAATAATAAGTATCCCGAAATCTAAAGAAAATATAAAAAAGTTCTTTTTACATTTTCTATAGGAAATTGAATGCTCTATCTTTTAAGTGAAATAACATTTTTCGTTATCTCGCTTATTTAACGCGTTATCAGCAAAAAACCACAAGAATTAGGATTTCTAAGGGGTGTACACGCTTTAAAAAATTTTACAAAAAAAATATTCTTATTCCATCCCAACCAAATGTGCTAGAATTCATTTTAGATGTGTAAATATATAATATTATCGTGTTTTATTACATCCCCTTTTGATAGTATTACCGGCGCGATTTTCCTATTTTTAAATATTCCAAAAAACCAACCGGGTGTGATGAATTTTCTATGCAATTTTTTTTTTAGCTTTTAAAATTTTCTGCAAAAAACCTTTTATGTAAAAAAAAAAAAACAGTATATCTCAGTTTCTGAGATATTCACCTTCGAAATTCATCTCCAACGTGGCCTTAAGTGCTGGGCAAAAAAAAATTGGCCAGTTTCAAGTCCTGAGTGTTGATAGAACTATATCACTAAGGGGGGATATCACTAAGGGGGGGGGGGGGGAA
>MVJL01002361.1:0-18927 GCA_002156465.1 Macrocentrus cingulum | reverse complement strand
TTACCGCACGCGTCGCAGATGTAGGGACGTTCCCCGGTGTGTGTTCGACGGTGGTCATTGCGTGTGGCGTTTGAGGCGAAGGTTCTCTCGCAAACGTCGCAGGAAAAAGGCTTGCGCTTGGCGTGCACGTCTTTCAAGTGTCGCGAGAGTCCGCCCGAGTCGCGGAACTGTTTGCCAGACATTCTCGCAAACGTCGCAGGAAAAAGGCTTGCGCTTGGCGTGCACGTCTTTCAAGTGTCGCGAGAGTCCGCCCGAGTCGCGGAACTGTTTGCCAGACACGTGACACGTGAAGGAGCGCTCGTTGTTGTGGATTCTCAGGTGTCGCACGAGGGATTCCTTCACTGTGAATGATTTCTCACACTCGCCGCACTAATTCTTTCAAGTGTCGCGAGAGTCCGCCCGAGTCGCGGAACTGTTTGCCACACACGTGACACGTGAAGGAGCGCTCGTTGTTGTGGATTCTCAGGTGTCGCACGAGGGATTCCTTCACTGTGAATGATTTCTCACACTCGCCGCACTAATATCGCGCCTCCGAGGCTGCCGCCAAATCGTGGCTCTTTACGTGGCCATGCAGGGACTTTATGTCGGGAAATTTTGTGGAACAGACGGCACACTTCATCTGTAAATTTGTCGGGTTGATGCTGCAACTCTGGTCGCTCAGCTGTGTCCGGGGTATCATCATCTCGTAATCCAGGCTTGTATCGGCATTCACATTGTTTAACCAGAATGGTGGGTACTCATCGTCAGTACCTGATGTATTTTTCGTGGGCTTCTGCAATTTATTGGTGTCAAGGAATACTTTAAATCTCGTCATGACGTTACTGGACCTGCAAAACACCACTGGTCACTAGAGCGCCTTCACTTGAAGCATCTTCGCCATCACACTTGTCGTATTAATGGGCTTTTAGGGGGATACTCTGTGTTAAATCACTCGAGATGGACATTTTTCCCGAGTGGCTACGATCAGTATGTTTACAATCCAACTAATTTATTTTACCGTCTGAATTGGCTTTTAAGAAGACTCTAACGCGTCAAAATCTATCGGAAAACAATTATTTAAATAAATAATACTGAAACTATATATTTTTTTATCTTAGAAATCGTTAGAATCTTCTTAAATTGTTAAATTTGAGTTGTTGAATAAAAAAGTTAAACAAACCCGTCAGTACAAGTTGATGCTGCGTACATACATATTTTATACTACGAAAAAAAACTTTCAATGAAATTTTTTTATTCAATTTTACGCGTAAAATATTATTTTTAGCTCACTGATAGAAAAATATAGCACTGGGTGCCATACTAGCATGGCACTGCATACCACATTTTACAGCATTTTGGGTGTATAATGGAAATATTGTACAACATATTATGCATTAGTATAATGTCCGATACGACTAGTAAAATGTAGAATACGTATAATAGAAATCGCCGCACTCTCATCAAACCGAATCTGAAATTATACGTATAGTTGAATCTACTATACTGCCTTGCTTTTTTCACCATCAGTTTAGCACTTTTCACCATCAGTTTAGCACTTTTCACCATTACTATATAGCACTTTCTGCTATACTCAATACAGTTCATTTTTTTACAATCTGTATAGCATTCTATACCATCAGTATATCACATGTTACTATACTCAGTATAGTAGTTTATGCTTGATTCAGTGTAGCATATTTAATTTAACTATTATAGCAGAGAGAACTATACTAATGTAATACTCAGGGACGGGAAAATAAATATATTTAATATTCAACTTTGATTCAGTTTTTTAATTGTGTGAAAAAATTAAATTATTATACAGCAATACAAGTTGAAAGTATAGTGAATACAATGGATCAAGTATACATTTAACTATCTTAAATTGAAACATGCAAAGGATATAAAAAAATTTTAAATCCACATCTTAGTAATATAAAGCAATCCATCGTTAAGCTTATTTGCATACGTGAAAGAGCAATTATTTAAAAATTCTAAATTGTGTAACACCCACTCGTAACATGTTTCATCCATATGAACATATGCATTATATCGTTCTTCAAAATAAGTGTCATATAGTTTTTTAGACAATATTTTACAATTATCTTCGTTAAAAATCTTCTCTACAACATAAAACTCTGGTCCATCTTCGCACGGATACATGAGTATTGTATTTTTTTTTATTTTCTCGCCTTTAAATGTTATGGAGTATAGTGTTGTTATGGTGTCTCTGATTTTAACATCCAATTCATTTTTTATTGACTCAGGATATCCAACTAATTCGCGATAGGACATTTTTTTGGCAGATCCATATTTAACGTCTAAATAATTTTCATGAAATAGAACTCTGTGACTGAAACGCAATTGTTCTCGAATTGCAATTGATTTACATACATTAATTCTATTGTTAGCAGCACCTGCAGAAATTTTTCCACTTCGGTGTTTGCTCTCATATCTCATAGACGAAACCTTCCACAGACTACCGACTCTCTGCATTATTCGAGGGTAATGCACTAAAAAATGGTGTTTGGGTTCTATATTTTCCCCAGGAAAAAGTTTTACACGTAGGCTTAGGAATTCCGTAATTAAACCAGCAAGATATTTGTATGTGTTAGGAGAGCATATAGGTGACGTTACGATATTTAAAATAGAAATCAGCAGTTGCAGCAATTTCCAGTACCGATCATTTTCAGGAACAGAGTCATGTAAAATTAATAAAATATTGTTCATGAGTGTTAACATTTCTGAAGATGACATAGAAATTTTTTTATTGTTTTCCAAATGCTGAGGCAATATTTCTCGCGGCACATTTTTATACCCATAATGAAAAGAAAAAATTTTATCATTTAAATCTTCGAGCGTGATATATTTCAATTTTTTTACGTATAAACGAATAATTTCCGTCAAATCGTAGGGACATACACCTTCTAACATGTCGTGCATTGCATCGACACAAATATTTATCGTTACATGAAAATTTGGCAAGTCGTTAAATATGCAAGCTTCACTTATTCCGGTACTTTTTTTATCATTTTTTTCTATATCTTGATTGTAATTACCTATATTTCGTATTAGGCAGGATTTTTCGTGAACGACATTGTTAATTTCTGTTTTGTTAATCTGGCAAAATTTACAAAAAACATTCGAATTAAAACCTCCTGTGAATCCCAATATAGTGTGCATACCTAGATTGTCACCGACTATTAGAGCCACTTCAAAATACAGTCGTAGTGATTTATTTTTACTATCAGCAATTAGTATACCATCGGAGCTAAGAGATTTAAGTTCCTCAATGATCGGAGTAAAGATTTTTTTGTTACCAAACATTTTGTGATCTATATCGTAAAATAATGCAACGAGAAAAATATTTTCCAACTTCGACTGATATTTAGGCGGTAAACATGGCATAGAAGCATAAACAGCTCCACACTTCCCTATTCCACTATGACTCCCTAAAGGATTATTACACTCGTATTCGTCAAAATATATAATCAGCGGTAAAACTATTTTTTCTTTGCCTGTGCCTACTGTTTCAATAATTTCTCTCCATTGTTTCCCTTGAATATAATTCTGTACTATCGATGATGACGAATCTACGTAGCGTATATATTCCAGAGTTTCATTTAATACATTAGGAATTTCAAAAAAAACTTTCAATGTTGATCCTAAAGGGATGTAGGGAAATGAAACATTAATTGTTTTTGGATATCTTATAATTGTATAGATTGCGGAGAAATGTATGAGCCACGATTTTTCAATACTTTTAAAACCTTATGCTCATTATCTAATGAATCGAAAATATCAATGACACTATTAAGCAATTCGTGAAGACTTGTGTTGAAATCTTGATTGCAGTCAACGTTAATTGCATTTGTAAATTCATTATGAAAAGCTCGTACAATGAAAAGTACTAAATTCTTTGTGTCAGATATAATTTCTTTAATTAATGCCCGTGGAACGTTGATGTTTGAATATAATTTAGAAATAAAAAATAAAATTTGTTTTATCGATATCATAGGAAAGTATTCTATTCATGTACAATTTATTAGAACTCTGGAAGTCGTCAAATTCACAAAAGCCTTGATCGGACAAAAAATTGTTAAAATCATTATCACCATCAAGCAAAAAGTTTTCTTCAATGCTGTCATTGATATTGTTGACTGGATTCTTATTATTATCAATTGTATTGGGCAGCAGTTTCCCATCACAAACTGCATACCCCGAACTAATATTCGGTAAATGTGTGTTTGGCAATGAATCTTTATCATCATGCTTCCTACTTATATGCGATTTAAACGAATCAAACGATAAGAACGATCTGTTACAATTTTTTTCGGTGCACACAAATTTTGGTAAAGATTAAATTTCTTAAGTGACGCAAAAGCTCGCGATTTGACTCAAATTTCAGTTGACAGTGGAAGCAAATCATAGTAAAAAGTTTTTCTGTCAGAAAGTTATTAAAATAAAAGATTCTCCAACAAAAAAAGAACTCCTACTCGTGAGAACAAAAACAAAAATATTTTTACAAAAGAAAAGTTACGTCCGTCCACATACTTTTTCAATAGCAGTTATCAGTGACAGAGAGGAATTGTTATAAAAATCATGCGCATGACGAATATTGTACAGACCTCGCTGAACTAATAGCCACAATGATCGACTATTTTCTGGATATTCGAGATTCAACGCGTAAAATAATTTTAAAGTCAGATCGAGAGCTGCGAAATAATTATCTATCGTGTATTTGATACTCTCACCAATCACGTATACTTCCCGAATATTTTCGACTTCCCCAATTATCAATGGAGTAGGCAAGAGAATTTCTCTGTTTTCTCTACTCTGCCGTCGTTGGTCCTCAACAAAACGGTCGATATTTGCAGTATCCTATGGTCAAAAAATTATTTTGTAATTTTATTCCGCATATCGTGCAAAGGAGTAATTAAAATTTCGTTGTATTCACCGTATTTGATAATATTGTGAATGACTCACGACGCTCTGGCACAGTCAATTTTCGCAATCGTTTTGCAGGTGGTTCAGTTGATACTCCTTCGTCAACCTCCTCTAAATTTTCAGCGGTGGCGTCCAATTTTTTTTTATAGGTTCGTTGCGATTCCACCAACAATGGGAGCAAATAAAAAATCACTGCTTCTTTTTTTTCTAGAAAATAATTCTACACTCAGAGAAATTTGAATTCTTTTAATTAATTAATCAATCAATTAATTATTAAATATTATGTCAATTACCTTCAGGAAGTATTGATAACAGCTTCACGTAAGCCTTGTCGTCGGCATTTCTGACTTTTTTCGAGGCGAGAATCTTGGAAATCAGGAGAGGTTTAATCAGCCTCCACCTATCAAGAACAACCTCCGATTTTCCAGGTTGTAAATTCTCAAAATCTGCGTTAATCTGTGGATTCGATTGAAGAACAGAAATTAAACATAAGGAAATCAATTTACATCATATAACAAATTTCCTATCACACTAGGGACCCTTTTTACCGTGAGATTCCGAAGCAGGCATAGAAATCTATTGACAGCCACATTAATCCCATCGGCTAAAAATTCCCGATTATAACGTTCATTAAATCACGATTATTTTCATGAGAAACTTACCAAGCTGATGCCTACAGAATTATTGAGCAAAATTTTAAATTTAAGGAAATATTCGATAACTTTCGTGATGTTCTTTTTCTCCAACACCCTTTGGCGGTATGGCAATAAAAATTTCCACTTTTGATGCACTTCATCGAGTGGTTCAGTATGGCCGTCCAACCAAGTAATCGCATCTTGAACGTTTTCTATAAAAAATAGATAGAGAAATGTGACGTGTCGAAAATGTTACTGTTTATTATAGTGACTTATCTATACCATTAACGATGATCGGACCATTATCCGAATTCCGTGTTTTTTTCGGCCCCCGATTAGATTTTTTTAATAAACCTTCTTTTCTCAATTTTTTTTTGGCATAATTATATTGGACCCAGAGGTATCCGTGAGCTGAAATGCGATCTCCTTCACTCGTTATCGCAAACGGTATATAAAACATATCTTTGTCTTCGGCCGGGAACATTTTTTCAATAGCTGTAGCATATGATAATAATTTTTTACTCGCTATCCTAAAAAATCAAATAATTATATTTGGAATATTTTCCACATAATAATTATAAGATAACTTGTACATAATTTGGTCCCTTACGTGAAATAATCCAAAATTTTTTTTCCGTCTTTTCTGACGTTAAGAAACGCTCTTTCCACTTCACGATCGATGATAATATTCGCTAAGCGCCCGCGAAGATGCTCCGGGATGCTGTCTCCGAGAGAATCATCTTCCAGTTCACACATACTGAGAAAATTTTGACCTCTAACGGTCGATTGTAATATGGCTTTCAAATTCTGGTTGAAATGAAATTACATTTATAAAATAAAAAAAAAAAGAAGTCAATAAAAAATGTCAAAAAATTTGCATTTAATACATACAGGCTGATAATATGAGTTGCTGTAGAGTAACGGTGCAGTTGTTTCATTACGAGGCAACAACTGAGCCTAAATAGAGACATATATAAGGAATTACCGTGCTCGAACTGCACACTGCATGAATTTGAGAAAAGTTTGTTGAATTCTGAGAATTTACCTGATAGAGACTTCTATAAGTACGAGTGTTAGCATCTGTGGTTGATCGATTATTGCCCGGGCGATCACTTTCAGAGTCATTGTCACTTTGAATGTTAGTCTCTAATTCCGCGGAACCCCCACTGTTGTTTAACTGCGAGCGTTCATTATTCATTAATTCGTCTACCTGCAACTCTTCATTATTTGCTGATGAAGGTCCATCATCATGAATGTGCACTGGCTGCATCTGATGAAAAGAGCGTCCACTCGGTGAATGTACTATATCCTCCTCCTCGGCTGCGTTGTCGCTCGTTTGTAACATAATTCACTGTAAACGCTGAACTTCCCTTAAGGTAATAAGGGTAATAAGCAGCAACATATTTCATTAATAATCGTGATTTAATAATAGCTTATTCGCGTTGTGGCCGTCAATTTTTTTTTAATTTACAGGTTAAAATATACATGGCACGTGGTTATTTCTTACCTGCCTTTGTAATTGAAGGTACGGTGATATCTAAGTCTCCAGAATTTTTATAACAGATTCACTATATTACAGACCCAGTCGATTGTAACACATACACGATATTAGATCGATTAATAATAAATATTTGCGGTGAAACGAATACACGATTTACATGCGTCAAAGACGAAAATGAAAGTGCGCCGCAGTTTCATCTGTTTCCAGCAGATGAAAATTTTCCGCAGGCTTAGTATGTAGGGGAAGGGTTCTCACTGCAGTGCCACTCAAATATTTGAGGGTCATAATTTTCACGACCTACCCATTTGAGTTTTTAAGGTTTATGCCATCAATTACTTGAGCGCCACTGCGGGGGTGTGGTTTTGGAAACTCAAGGACAGCAGATACCTGACTGCCAAGTTTGATCCTCACACACACAGTGTTTATACTAGTGTGAGGGCTGTTGATGTACCACTACAGAAAACAGCAAACTCGACGAATAGCCTTTTATTCTTTATGAATGGTGATTTTCACTCCACAGTATAGCATATCTAGCCATACTGGCTGTCGCCTGACGTCTGTCACCATGGTATGGCAGAGAGCGCTATACTAGTATGATACAATATGCCGTGCAATATAGTATCATATATTATGTTGTAGTAAATCATACTAAACGAATAATGAAACATACTATACAAATAATGAAATATATTATATTAGCTTAATATATTTTACTATTCTAATCTCTATCTTAAAGCTATGGCAGGTTGTGCTATACTGGATAGCATTGAATGATATGCATATGGTGCATATTACTATAAAAATATAATGCAATCTACCACGTGTATATTAGAAGTTAACATAAATTGAATATGCACCTAAAGTGCCATACTAATATGGCACCCATTGCTATATTTTTCTATCAGTGGCTGGAAAAGTTTCAAATAAAAGTATTAATTTTTTAAATTTTATGTTGAAAAGTTTCTGATTCTTTTTTTTTTTTATAAATCAAATAGTTTAGTGTCTAATGAGCCTCAAAGTTCACAATTTTTTACACCGATTGGAATCATTATTCTGCCGGGGAAAAAATTAAGAACTTTGAGGCTTATAAGACACTAAACTTTTAGGTTTTTTAAAAAAAGTATCAGAAGGTTTTCAACAGATAATTAAATAAACTAAAATTTTTATTTGAAACATTTCCAGTTAAGGTTAATATTTTTGTTATAAAATTCAATTAAAAAAATCCATCGACAAAAAATTGTTTTGGAGTATAATGAATCATTTTGTTTTGAGCTTGGATTAAAAAAAAAGAACTTAAAAAATTTATAAATAATTAAAAACTATTTGGCTCTTTGCAAGAAGAGTGGAACTAAATGACGGTCGAGAGCGTTATATTATTTACCAGACCATTCTTTTTGGACAATACGTTTTCCAGGAAAAGGCTAAAGAAGGGAAAACGTATTGTCGGACCTATACACATATACCTATATATGCTTCAACCTTATACCTACCATGGGCCTTTGTCCACCTCCATCAACCCAGCAGCCCACTTTCTTGTATATAGACCTACTATATACCAAAATATTGGGCTTTTTAAGGGCTAATTTTGTGCCAAAATTTTAATTACAACCAAGATCACAAAAACGCGCGTCTACGTACACTGGCAGTCAAACAGGGACTGATGCGATGTTAGGGGTGAAGGTGTCTCTGCGCGGGACAAAGGACCTCCATCAACCCAGCAGCCCACTTTCTTGTATATAGACCTACTATATACCAAAATATTGGGCTTTTTAAGGGCTAATTTTGTGCCAAAATTTTAATTTCATCAACCCAGCAGCCCACTTTCTTGTATATAGACCTACTATATACCAAAATATTGGGCTTTTTAAGGGCTAATTTTGTGCCAAAATTTTAATTTTTGGGCTCTAGTGGTTTTTCCAAAAATCGATTTTTAAAGATGGTCCGCTGGCGGCACGTCACTTTAGCAGACCATTTTTTTAAAATGGATTATAAAAATTATTCCGGTCAATTAGATTTATGGGCTATTTATGGGCTTCGTCACTTTAGCAGACCATTTTTTTAAAATGGATTATAAAAATTATTCCGGTCAATTAGATTTATGGGCTATTTATGGGCTCTATATCTATCATGGAATAAATTCATTCGGCCTAACACATATGTAAAAAAAAAAAAAATGACATGTCACGCTGCCCGGCCAGTCTCGTATGCAGCTCATAGAGCACCCAGAGGCTTGAGAAATTTTTATTTTAACAGGTTTTTTATGGGCTCTTCGAAGAACTGCAAATTAATTTTTGTACTGCATTTTTAAACAATAAAACCCCACCTTGCCCCTCCATCCGAGCAGATAAAAAATAAATTTCTCAGACTATCTTAAAGGGTTTTTTATGGGCTCTTTAAGGGATCAAAAGTTAATTTTTGTACTGCATTTGTAAACAATAAAACCCCACCTTGCCCCACCACCCGAGCAGATAAAAAATAAATTTCTCCGACTATCTTAAAGGGTTTTTTATGGGCTCTTTAAGGGACCAAAAGTTAATTTTTGTACTGCATTTTTAAACAATAAAACCCCACCTTGCCCCACCACCCGAGCAGATAAAAAATAAATTTCTCAGACTATCTTAAAGGGTTTTTTATGGGCTCTTTAAGGGATCAAAAGTTAATTTTTGTACTGCATTTGTAAACAATAAAACCCCACCTTGCCCCTTCATCCGAGCAGATAAAAAGTAAATTTCTCAGACTATCTTAAAGGGTTTTTTATGGGCTCTTTAAGGGATCAAAAGTTAATTTTTGTACTGCATTTGTAAACAATAAAACCCCACCTTGCCTCACCACCCGAGCAGATAAAAAATAAATTTCTCCGACTATCTTAAAGGGTTTTTTATGGGCTCTTTAAGGGACCAAAAGTTAATTCTTGTACTGCGTTTTAACTTGATGAAATCGTCCGAGTACTCGCGTAGAAAAAAAAATTGTAGCTAGGACTCGTCTAACTAGTTTTTCATGGGCTGTACGATCCCCCAGAAATTAATTCTTGTACTTCATTTTAAACTGGTGTCAGCGCATTTGGTCTGACCCGCGGACCACGTACATAGAAAATAAATTATTGCTAAGACTAGTTTAATCGATATATGATAAGCGGATTGATTCAATTGATTTCTAAAAAAAAATTGTAGCTAGGACTCGTCTAACTAGTTTTTCATGGGCTGTACGATCCCCCAGAAATTAATTCTTGTACTTCATTTTAAACTGGTGTCAGCGCATCTGGTCTGACCCGCGGACCACGTACATAGAAAATAAATTATTGCTAAGACTAGTTTAATCGATATATGATAAGCGGATTGATTCAATTGATTTCAAAAAAGGTTCTCTGTGAATATTTATATATTTTTCACTGTAAGCAGTTCATATCAAAATCATTACACAAACATATATTCCTGTATGTCACATAAATTTTATTAATAGTGAATTAAAAATTATCCAATCACGTTTAGCATGTCTAAAAAGATATTTTTACTTTTCATATTTTATAATCCTATTTTATCATTTTATTTTTTCCTTATTATCATCAACAGTAATTATACTTATATTATCATCAACATTATCATCAACAGTAATTATGTGCAAGTGTAGCAACCTCTTATTTTCATATGCCAAAATTCGGCGGTTTTAAATGGCTGCCATTAGCGCCAACTTTGATAGGTCAAGAAAAAAATTATGCGCGTGACCATGTAATCTTCGGACCAGTCTACAGTCGATAAAGAAATTTCCGTTGTTACTTCCATAACAAGTAAGCATTGGAAGCACGTTATAAACTGTTCGAACTCGATGCATGTAGACTGATTCAGCTCGGATTTATTTTGTTGGTGGCCGTAAAAATGGATATTTGCTGTAAATGATTATTTTTATGTGTTGATTAAGTAGTTATAGTTGTACGCGCTGCAAATAATTAATCAGTTGGATTGTGGTGATAATGTCTGATATGGTAAACATACGAAAACGTGGGCGCCCGCGGAAAATTAACCTACAAGAAGTGGCTGATGTTCTCTTAGAATACAAAGAAAAGATATTCATATCTAATGGATACAGCGTTAGTGTTGTATCAAAAAACGACCGTATATGGACAGAGATAATAGCACGTGTTAAAAATTTTGAAAATCCGGCGGCTCTATACACATACGTTTCATGCAATCGCGACGGCATTCGCGAATTGCTGTGTCCTGGTTTTTTAGACAAGCAAAGGGCTGAAAATATTGGTGATGAAACATGTCGTGAAGTCGATAGATTACTCCATAATTCTACCTTAAATTTGTCGATCGATCCAGCCGAGAAAAATTTATTCACTTTCACCATAGCTATACCGGCATCAGATTTTAGTACACTCGTAGAAGACATTGCAATTACTGCCAGTAAATACGCAAAAAAACGAGCTCCTGCTCGAATACGCAATTGTTTGATAAAAGGTAAGCACGACAGTTAATTTCAGGATTAATATATTTCATATAATGTAAATATTTACAGACAAGTGGCAGCATTTCATCACTCAAAAGATATGGACCAACACCAAAATCCAATGTGGATTTTTATTCAAGTCCCACCGCTTGAATCGAGACGCGTTATCTGGTCATGCTCTTGGAGGTTGTAAATGTGGCTCAAAAATCGTATGTTCTTTCGAAGGGAAAGATGGGATTGTTTCCATTGAATGTACGATAACGAACAGATCTTCGACAGTGGCCTGTGGAAAACGTCCAGTTCGGGGGGTCATTCGCGAGGAAATCGCCGAGAAATTGAAAACCACCTCAGCAAATGTTTTACGGGCTAACATGGCACGTGAAATGATGGATCCAGGTGATCCCGAGCCTGCTCAGTTGCCCTCGTCGCCAGTGCTGCGAATGATAAAGTACCAGAATGCTCGGCGTGAGCTTGTTCACAAAGATCCAGTAATCGCTCTGCAAATTTTGAATCAACCAGGTCAAAAAATGCAGGGTGAAATACCGATGATCGCGGCTGAGCCTTTCTTCTGTCATTATTACACGAAGCACCAGCTGACATTGTACCGCACACTGGCAGAAAAAGGTAAAATAAGTCTCGCCATCGACGCAACTGGATCGATCGTTCGGCCAATCAAGCGTACTGGTTTTGACTCAGGAGCGCCAGTTTTTTTATACCACGCCATTGCCATCACACCCGAGTGCCAAGTATCATTGGCGCAAATGTTAAGCGAAACTCACACAACTAGAGCAATTTTGTGGTGGTTAATTAGTTGGATAGAAGGTTCCAATTTGCCGTGCCCCAGCGAGATCACTACTGACATGTCTCGACCACTTCTCGCAGCGAGCATTCGGGCATTCACAGGATACCAAACCATCAACGAATACGCCGACTCGTTCCTGTTGAATGCGGTTAGTCCACCAAAGTGTTACATCAGAATTGACGTCGCCCATAATATCCATAATTGGGTGATATTTTTGCGTGACGTTCGGTCCGAGGTCGCTGGATTCTACAAAGCTGGCATTGGAAAATTAATTCTGGTGCGTGATTTAGAGCATGCTAATCAAATTTTGTATGCTCTAATAGTTATCTCGCAAAGTACCCATGATGGACTAACTGATTCCGGTGCAAAGTCTACCTGTGAAAAGCAGAAAGAATTCATGGAGAAGTTATTAACCGAAAACATTTTTCAAGAAATGGGCATCGATGAAAATTCCATGCAGTCACTCAATGAAAGCTGCATTCCCGTGGATGATGATGATCAGTACTACCGTCAGCCGAGCCGTTGGTTCACGTGGGCTCAAAATATCAAGAAGTCAGCGCAGAAAGCTGTTGAAGGACAACCGGGTACGAAAATCAACGCGTATTGGCTGCCAAAATTCACCGATAAACTTTTGGAGGAAATGAAGATGTTTCCATTGTGGAGCTGCGTCTACAGAGATTTCGTAGGGTACGGACGTTGCCCAGCATCCAGTGCGTCAGCTGAATCACAATTTAACATTCTTAAAACACATGTTTTTAAGAATGAAAATCTTCCCATTCGGGCAGATCGTTGTGTAATGATTCACAAAGATTATCTTGATGGTCGACTGATACTAGCTCAGGCTTCAATACCACCGACAAATCCACCGGCCAGTGATAGAGACAAGCATGTTTCGACGATGACCAGTACATCACCAAGTTTCTTGGATACATTACCTTCATTGACGCCGCCCGCATTACGAATTCGGTCAGATGGAATTGTTATGAACAGTACAGCGGTCAACGAGGATCCCCAAACCTCTCCACCGAGTCCACCTCGTCTATCCTGTTTTGCGTGTGCAGAGGGCAATTTTCCTCAAGGTGCTCACCGATGTCAGGTATTAAAAAAAAATTGTAGCTAGGACTCGTCTAACTAGTTTTTCATGGGCTGTACGATCCCCCAGAAATTAATTCTTGTACTTCATTTTAAACTGGTGTCAGCGCATCTGGTCTGACCCGCGGACCACGTACATAGAAAATAAATTATTGCTAAGACTAGTTTAATCGATATATGATAAGCGGATTGATTCAATTGATTTCAAAAAAGGTTCTCTGTGAATATTTATATATTTTTCACTGTAAGCAGTTCATATCAAAATCATTACACAAACATATATTCCTGTATGTCACATAAATTTTATTAATAGTGAATTAAAAATTATCCAATCACGTTTAGCATGTCTAAAAAGATATTTTTACTTTTCATATTTTATAATCCTATTTTATCATTCTATTTTTTCCTTATTAACATCAACAGTAATTATACTTATATTATCATCAACATTATCATCAACAGTAATTATGTGCAAATGTAGCAACCTCTTATTTTCATATGCCAAAATTCGGCGGTTTTAAATGGCTGCCATTAGCGCCAACTTTGATAGGTTAAGAAAAAAATTATGCGCGTGAGCATGTAATCTTTGGACCAGTCTACAGTCGATAAAGAAATTTCTAATGGCTGCCATTAGCGCCAACTTTGATAGGTTAAGAAAAAAATTATGCGCGTGAGCATGTAATCTTTGGACCAGTCTACAGTCGATAAAGAAATTTCCGTTGTTACTTCCATAACAAGTAAGCATTGGAAGCAGGCTATAAACTGTTCGAACTCGATGCATGTAGACTGATTCAGCTCGGATTTATTTTGTTGGTGGCCGTAAAAATGGATATTTGCTGTAAATGATTATTTTTTGTTGTTACTTCCATAACAAGTAAGCATTGGAAGCACGCTATAAACTGTTCGAACTCGATGCATGTAGACTGATTCAGCTCGGATTTATTTTGTTGGTGGCCGTAAAAATGGATATTTGCTGTAAATGATTATTTTTATGTGTTGATTAAGTAGTTATAGTTGTACGCGCTGCAAATAATTAATCAGTTGGATTGTGGTGATAATTTCTGATATGGTAAACATACGAAAACGTGGGCGCCCGCGGAAAATTAATGAATTAAAATTAATTAATTAAATTAAAGTTAAAGGCTGAAATATCTTCTGTAAATAATTCCGTTAAAAGCTGTTGAAGGACAACCGGGTACGAAAATCAACGCGTATTGGCTGCCAAAATTCACCGATTAACTTTTGGAGGAAATGAAGATGTTTCCATTGTGGAGCTGCGTCTACAGAGATTTCGTAGGGCACAGACGTTGCCCAGCATCCAGTGCGCACATGTTTTTAAGAATGAAAATCTTCCCATTCGGGCAGATCGTTGTGTAATGATTCACAAAGATTATCTTGATGGTCGACTGATACTAGCTCAGGCTTCAATACCACCGACAAATCCACCGGCCAGTGATAGAGACAAGCATGTTTCGACGATGACCAGTACATCACCAAGTTTCTTGGATACATTACCTTCATTGACGCCGCCCGCATTACGAATTCGGTCAGATGGAATTGTTATGAACAGTACAGCGGTCAACGAGGATCCCCAAACCTCTCCACCGAGTCCACCTCGTCTATCCTGTTTTGCGTGTGCAGAGGGCAATTTTCCTCAAGGTGCTCACCGATGTCAGGTATTACTCGTTAAATTTTTTTTTAATATCCATGTCCACCTCGTCTATCCTGTTTTGCGTGTGCAGAGGGCAATTTTCCTCAAGGTGCTCACCGATGTCAGGTATTACTCGTTAAATTTTTTTTTAATATCCAACAACAAAATTTTCAATTCATATAACCGTACCCAATAATCTGACTTTTTTAGAAATGCAGTCGCGCAGTACATCCCTGGCCCTCATGTTCGAAGCCTGTTGATGATAATGGCGATGATGAAGGGTATGGATATTTTCAATTCATATAAACGTACCCAATAATCTGACTTTTTTAGAAATGCAGTCGCGCAGTACATCCCTGGCCCTCATGTTCGAAGCCTGTTGATGATAATGGCGATGATGAAGGGTATGGACAACGTCGAATCTGTTTGAATTGTCTAGATAAAAGTACAGAGCCATCTTCTCCGTCCACTGATTGTGCACAAATAAATATTGATCAATGCAATATCAGTATACTACCTTGTACAACCGATGTCGGATTGGACAATAACATCACGCCAAATTTAATGAAAGATGTAGCCATCCCAATGACCACGCCAAACGTAAAAAGAAACATAGCCTGCCCACTTTGCTCTGAAGGCTGCTCACCAACTGGTTTCCGTAGATGTCAGGTAGTATAAATAATTATTTTTTTTACATACTTATATCCTCTGCAAAATATTTTCATGTTATTAATCTGCTGTTGTAGATTTGTAACCGTGCAGTTCATGATTTACGGTTATGCTCAGAACCTCTTAACAATTCTACGAGTTTTGATGACCGTGAACGACGAGTTTGTCGTGCTTGTGCACGCCAAAAATATAAATCGCTCAGCCCCGGAAATACACTCTTATCGAAAAATCCGGTGAATTTGCACAAAACTGTGCGAACCTCTTCATCTGATAATGCCGATATCCAGCTAGACACATCTGAGCTTAGCAAATTACCACCGTGTCATTTATGCGCCAGTGGAAAGTCTCCTAACGGAAGACACAAATGCTTGGTATTGAAGTGGTGTTCTTTCCTATACTGTATTTATGACTAGGCCGACTTTTATCATGATAATTCTTATTCTTTTCAGATTTGTCAGCGTGCCGTCCATGATATATCATCCTGTTCGAAGGTTATTAATGAACATGAAGGCTGCGAAATCAGGCGCATTTGTGTAAGGTTCTCGATCGATCCTGATTCTGCTAAATTAATTGAGTCGCAATCAGTAGAAAATTGGCGAGACAAAGTACGCCAATATGAGCTCGCATTTGTGTAAGGTTCTCGATCGATCCTGATTCTGCTAAATTAATTGAGTCGCAATCAGTAGAAAATTGGCGAGACAAAGTACGCCAATATGAGCTCAAAATGAAAGGGTCAAACAAAGCCAAGAACTTGCAGGAGGTTTATGCGCCAAATAAATTCGGGTTGAAGCCCTTAGGGAAAAAAATTAAGTGCATTCGATCAGGGCAATCGCAAAATCTTCGAGCGGTCAGAGATAGAAAAAAACGAACAGATTTAATTAACACCTGCGCATTTTCGATCGATCCTGATTCTGCTAAATTAATTGAGTCGCAATCAGTAGAAAATTGGCGAGACAAAGTACGCCAATATGAGCGCAAAATGAAAGGGTCAAACAAAGCCAAGAACTTGCAGGAGGTTTATGCGCCAAATAAATTCGGGTTGAAGCCCTTAGCCAAAAAAATTAAGTGCATTCGATCAGGGCAATCGTTCAAACAAAGCCAAGAACTTGCAGGAGGTTTATGCGCCAAATAAATTCGGGTTGAAGCCCTTAGCCAAAAAAATTAAGTGCATTCGATCAGGGCAATCGCAAAATCTTCGAGCGGTCAGAGATAGAAAAAAACGAACAGATTTAATTAACACCTGCTAAAAAAATTAAGTGCATTCGATCAGGGCAATCGCAAAATCTTCGAGCGGTCAGAGATAGAAAAAAACGAACAGATTTAATTAACACCTGCGCATTTGATGCCATTTTTCAGTTATTGCTTGCAATCGCGGTTGATTTTTCAGATTGTTTTTCAGAAATAACTCAAACTCATAGCGAGAATGAGTTCTTATCCATGATCCGTGATACCTCTAAAAAAGGTATACAAGCAAGAACGTATCGACAAGGGTATATCATCCTACTGCCTAGATTCCAATCGGAAAATATTGGCCATCCTGAGGTGAATTGTGTGGTCATGGACTGTGGCGATACAATTGCTGGCATGTGCAAATTTCTATTGAAAAAGGTTCCAAGTTTTAGTGAAAAGAGGGTGCGCAATTGTGAATGTTTGAAATTGGGGATCAAGTTCCATGTTCTGTTGAGCTTGCCGCTGGACACATTTATGAGTGGAGAGAAAGTGATAGAAGATTTGTTTAACTGGCAAAAACAAACTTCATGCAGTACGACCAACTGTGAAGGAACAGAAACGCTTGATGTGAATATTCCAGGGTATTTCGTAATATTCGAAATCTATTCTCAATTCACGGACGACGATCAAGTTCCTTTGGATTTAATACCTAAACAATTAAATGATGTGAATATTCCAGGGTATTTCGTAATATTCGAAATCTATTCTCAATTCACGGACGACGATCAAGTTCCTTTGGATTTAATACCTAAACAATTAAAACTATCGATGATGAAAGAAAATTTCAATTTACGCTGAGTAATACACTTTGATCCACCAGTACTCGTCGAACCATCAACTTTAACGGCATCAACAACAAACAATGAAAACGTTGGACATTATATTGCGTATTGTTTAAGGCAAGGTCAATGGTATTCGTATACTCGTCGAACCATCAACTTTAACGGCATCAACAACAAACAATGAAAACGTTGGACATTATATTGCGTATTGTTTAAGGCAAGGTCAATGGTATTCGTACGACGCTACGCCAGTATGGTTAACGGCATCAACAACAAACAATGAAAACGTTGGACATTATATTGCGTATTGTTTAAGGCAAGGTCAATGGTATTCGTACGACGCTACGCCAGTATGGTATCCAGAAACAAAAAAAGTGTACTTGTCTCTGGTTATCTATACCAAGTTTTAATAGTATATAAGATATTTGCAATAATCTTATTAAGATTACAAATAGAATGTAATTGAAGAAATGCTCAAGTTTCAGCTACAGTATTCAACTTGATTATCGATTGAGACAGGGTTGATTGCAGACAAATGATGTGAATATTCCAGGGTATTTCGTAATATTCGAAATCTATTCTCAATTCACGGACGACGATCAAGTTCCTTTGGATTTAATACCTAAACAATTAAAGCTATTGATGATGAAAGAAAATTTCAATTTACGCGGAGTAATACACTTTGATCCACCACCACTCGTCGAACCATCAACTTTAACGGCATCAACAACAAACAATGAAAACGTTGGACATTATATTGCGTATTGTTTAAGGCAAGGTCAATGGTATTCGTTCGGCATCAACAACAAACAATGAAAACGTTGGACATTATATTGCGTATTGTTTAAGGCAAGGTCAATGGTATTCGTACGACGCTACGCCAGTATGGTGTCCAGAAACAAAAAAAGTGTCCTTGTCTCTGGTTATCTATACCAAGTTTTAATAGTATATAAGATATTTGCAATAATATTATTAAGATTACAAATAGAATGTAATTGATAAAAAGTGTCCTTGTCTCTGGTTATCTATACCAAGTTTTAATAGTATATAAGATATTTGCAATAATATTATTAAGATTACAAATAGAATGTAATTGAGAAATGCTCAAGTTTCAGCTACAGTATTCAACTTGATTATCGATTGAGACAGGGTTGATTGCAGACAAAGATTAGTTGGATATTTTTGGATATTTA